>NW_015148975.1:3331170-3343657 GCF_001465965.1 Polistes dominula
TTATAAATATAATAATACGTAATTAATTGATTAATTAATTAATTAAATTATTTCATTGTCGATATAATTAGGAAAAATGATTTATATAAAATTTATATAAATTTATTTATTTAATATTTTAAAATGCATTGTGTGTGTATGTGTGTGTGTGTGGGTGTGTTTGTGTGTGATATTATATAATAAATCGTAGATATAAATAAATATTATTTAGTTAGGTTTGGTATGATAATAATTATCATCGATACAATCGTAAGACGACGCAAAAAGCAAAGGCGTGCGACTATCGTCACCCTCGAAAACTCGAACACGCACGCGTTCCGGGCTGCTCCCGTGTATTTCGGTGGTATGTTGCGTAATGAGATTTGCGTAAGACTTCAACGATATAAAACATTCGTGTGACGGTAAAGTTGTTGATGAGCAACGTATTAGAATCTACTGTTAGACGTGGTTAAAGAAAGAAAGAAAGAAAGAAAGAAAGAAAGAAAGAAAGAATATCAAATTGAAAAGAAATTTGATAAACGACGAAAGAAATTAAAAGAACAAATTAATGAACAAATACAAATTTGAAACCTATCAAAAAATACGTTGCAATATTGTTCTCTTTTTCTTATTATTTACAGAGGTCCTAAATGGCATCTGCAATGCGAGCAAAGAAGAGGAAAGGCGGCGAAAAGGTATAAAACGTGAATTCATATTTTTATCATATTATAATTCTCACATTATCATCATCATCATCATCATCAACTTCTTCTATTCTTTTTCTTCTTCTTCTTCTACTTCTTCTACTTTTTCTATTACTTCATTTCTTTTATTTTTTATTTACTTATTTTTTTTTTTATTTCTTTTTTTTTTTTACTAGTACCAAACAATCTCCAAAATCATTTTCCTACGATTCCCGTTTTTTGATTCATTCGTATCATGCGTAATAAAACAAACAAAGCAACTGATTGTTTTCTGATGATCCTCACAAACCCCTCTCAAACCCCTCTCAAACCCCTCTCTCCCTCTCCTTTACCTTCACCTTCACCTTCCAAAAAAAAAAGAGTGCACCTGGATAAGAATTACATAACGAAACATCGCCGACTGGGTTCTGTTCCCAGGTGCAGGATACCACGAACTTTATAACGGTGTCGTGTGCAATGACACGATCCTCGCGACAGGTGTCTTCAGCTCGAAGGAGCTCTGGATGCTTTCAAAAGGTACGACGAAATCTTGCTCCTTTTTTTTTTATTTTTCTTACTTTTTTTTTTTCTTCTTAAAATCTCTCTTCTTCTTTTTCTACTTCTTCTTCTTCTTCTTCTTCTTCTTCTTCTATTATTTATTATTTTTATTATTTTTATTATTATTGTTTTATTTTTCTGTCGTTGAATATACATATTGTTTTTTTGTAAACCTTGTTTTTCTTTCACTGTCTTTTGATAAAGAAAGAAAATTTTTCTTCTATTAAAGATTTGTATTATTATTTTGCATGAAAAGTTAAAAAAAAAAAAAGAAAAAACGCGAGATTTTTCAATTAATGTTTTTACAAAATACACGCACGTATATAGGGTGTTATTTAATTAATATATATAATATATTATTATATTTAATTATATTTATTAATATTATATATAATATATTATATATAATATATTATTAAATATTAAATTATAATATTATTTAATTTTATAATATTAATATTATATATTTTATATATATAATATATTATTCAATTACAGTACACCTTGTATATATGTGCATACATTGTACATACACGCATACATTTATTTATATTTATATTATTATATTAATGATATCAGATGTTTTGTTGTCAAAAGAAACAAAATATAATAATAGAATTATATATGTACGTACGAAAGATGTTTTTATTTTGAAAAATTGAAAAGCTTTCTAAAGTTCGATCGACAAGTCATGCTTCACGTTCGATGCTTTCGAAAGGTAACGTAAAGAAAGTTAACGAGATCTTTTGAAAGCATCCTAACGTGTACGACGGATCGCGATCATTGAAATCGATCATGCGTCATCGTTATCATTCATTCATTCATCATCATCATTCACATCACCATTAATATTATTTATTAATTATTATTATTATCATTCTTCTTCTTTTTCTTCTTCTTTTTCTTCTTCTTCTTCTTCTTCTTCTTCTTCTTCTTCTTCTTCTTCTTGTTATTATTATTATTATTATTATTATTATTATTATTATTATTATTATTATTNTTCTTCTTGTTATTATTATTATTATTATTATTATTATTATTATTATTATTATTATTATTATTATTATTATTATTATTATTGTTATTATTATTATTACTATTATTCTAATGAAGTTATACGTGGACTTATAATGAATGCGAGAGAGAAAGGGAAAGAATAAATGTGTTCTAGTTGTAAAAAGAAAATGCAGCAATTACTGCAACGTAGATAATTTTGTAACCTTTGATAAATCAAATGGAATGGTCATAAAGAAAATAAAAATGGTAGAAGAAAATAAAACGTTAAAGATAGAAAAGGGGTAATACGGTGTTCACAGAGCGTTGTAAAAGACCCTACTGTAGCTGGACGAGTGCATTTACGGGGCCGCTCGCAGTTTCTACTTTCGCAATTTACTGCAAATTTTCCTGCTTCGTTCTCGTACGAAAAAAAAATAAATAGAAAAAAAAAGGAAAGTTCCCGGGGAAATGCAAAAGGAAAAAATTAGACAAAATATATATATGAGTGTGTGTGTGTGTGTCTGTGTGAAGGGAAAGATACTTTTGGGTTGTTCGAGAAAAAAATTTCAACCATCCTTCATTTCTTTAGAAAACCAAATACAAAGACCTAGAATATTCAAATTCAGATATCATCATATTAACAATTTTATTTTTATTTTTATTTTTTTATTTCTTTTATTACAAATTTCATACTTGAACAAAACCAATGCAATACAACCAACCATCATCAACATTATCGTCGAATACAACGAATATTGTCTCACAACGTGATATAAAATGTAAAAAATGTATAAAAAATAGATAAGAAGAGATAATAGTAGACACGCGATTGACATCGTCGTTAAATAGAATAATAGGCCAGGAGAACGTGTGTATCGTGAAACTGTGCGAGTCTCGAAACACGCTTCGACGAATGCACGTAGTGAGTAGTATAACTATCTCTCTCTCTCTCACATACACACAGATGCTAGTATCTCACAAACTAGTTTTATCTCTTTTACACTACAGTACCAGCAGAGATTAGTATGCAACTCGGTGTATTAATAGACAGGGAACAATGCTCAGGGCCTCAGAGCTTTGCTGAGAGCTTCGGACTCTTTCTCTCTCTCACTCATTCGTTGGTTCTGTTTCTCTTTCCTTCTCTTTCGTTTCCGTGAACAACCCCTTTCCTCCCAGCCTTCGTAAAGTTTATTGGAGGCAGGCAGGCAAGTCTCACAATCATTGGTAGTGGTGGTGATGGTAGTGGTGGTGCTTTTCGCACCACTGTTACGGCTCAATTGTGCTTTCCTGAACGGTTTCCGTCTTTCCGCGTTTCTCTTGACGTGGAAATAACTTGTTAGGTGGGGAAGGGGATGAAGAAGGGTACACCAACTCTCTCTCCCTCTTTCTCTCTCTCTCTCTGTTTCTTTATTTTTCTATTTCTTTCTCTTTCTTACCAGTAGGAAGAAGAAACTGTGTGACGTGGGAAATAACTTGTTTGGTGGGAGACACTAACTGTCTCTCTCTCTCTCTCTCTCTCTCTCTCTCTCTCTCTCTCTCTCTCTTAATCTCTTTTTCTATCTCTTTTTCTTTCTTACACCACCACTCGTAAAGAAACTGTAGCAACTAGAAGTGGCTAACAAAACGGAAAGAAGAAGAAGAAGAAGAAGAAGAAGAAGATGATGGAAGAAAGAAGTTGTTCTTTAAATTACGTTAAACAATTACATTTGACAAGAATATTTGAAACGTTTGATTATAAAACGATTGCAAATTCATTTCACAGTCACATACGTTTCGCTCTTTCTCTTTCGTAGTAAAATTAACGAGAACAAAATAAACGATAACGAAACGATTCACGAAGTAAAGTTTTCTCAGCTCAGAGAAATAAAATCCAAAAAAAAAAAAAAAGAAAAAATTCCCCCCATCAAAAAAAAGTGACAAAAAAAAAGACAATACGAGAAAAAGATGGGAATCAAGCTGACGCCGAAGCGCGTGCAATCCTGGCCCATTCTCCAGTTTTCTTTTTTTTTTCTTTTTTTTTTTTTTCCTATTTTTTACTCTCACAATGCACATACTCCCACAGCAGACTCTCTCTCTCTCTCTCTCTCTCTCTTTCTCTCCCTCTATCTATCTATATCTATCTCTCCCTTTTTTTTGGTCCTCATAGGTCTAGCAACTGTAGGCCCGCGGGGAGCACTATTTTCTAGGAACTTTTTTTTTTTGACTCCCCCAATGTTCGACTCTGTTTCCACTAGTGGTGTGCGAAAGCACCAACATAGTTTGCAACCATCACCATCACCACTACCGACACCAGTACCAGTACCAGAACCAGAACCATCATGGTCATATATGCATTTTTTTCGCGAACACGAGTTACCTCTCCTCTCTCTCTGGGTAGGGGGAGTGTTAGTGTTAGGGTGAAGAGTAAAAGAAAAAAAAAAAGAAAAAAACAAAGGGAGAGTTGGGGCAAGAGGGGGAATGGGGGGGGGGAGTGCAATTTTTGCCACGCGTAATCGTCCGGGCGAAAGGGAAAAAAGGCGTAGGATTAATATTCTCGATGGCATTGTGCGAAAACCTAGAGAACATTTCTTTTTTTTTTCTTTCTTTCTTTCTTTTTTTTCCAGAACGATGGAGAACCTCGATCGACCTCCCTCCCTCCTCCCTGGTTCTCTCCTCTCTCTCTCTCTCTCTCTCTCTCTCTCTCTCTCTCTCTCTGACTCTCACTCTCATTCTCACCCCTTTCCACTCACCTCTCTATTTTTCGACGTCACGTGATATGGTCCAGGCTTTGTAACTTCCGTAGGAAGTTCGCAATTCGAGAAACAAAAGAACGCGTTCGTTTTTCTTTTTTTTCCTTTTTTTCTTTTTTTATTTTTTCCTATCTGAAAACAAGGAAGGAAGGAAAACAAAAAATTTTCAAATCTTATCTGTCCTTGGAAAAATTTCTGCTTTTTAAAAGTATCTCCTCGTAATTCTTTGTTATTTTTTTTATACAAAGTTTAGTTAATTTGCATTTAACACCAAATATTGATTAATTTTGATCTTATGTTTCATTAGATGAAAATTTGACTCTTAAAGACATCACTGCGCATGAGCAATAAAACATTTACATTGGAATGAAAAAAAAATGTTAAAATTAGAACGATATAAGCTTAAATTCTCTTTATTAGAAATATTATAATCGTTCCACACATGCACGACATTCGGAAAGTCATATAAACAACATTTATTAGGTCGAGTCATAAGTAAGTAACTTCTGTGATGCGGCTATGTAAAAACTATTTTTCGTATTTACCTATTATAAGTCACCGAAACAAACGAATTTTCGATATCACTACATAGATGAGGATTCAGTTAGTCTTCTGTTAACTTTTTTATACAGTCAATGTTACATTCAACCGTTTTTCTTAACCACTGAAATGTATAGTAAAAAGTGCATATTCGACATGTAATGCTTTAGGAATTGAAACAAGGCAATAGCACTAAAGTGGCAGCTGAAAAAATATGCAGCGTATACAGTGCAGGACTGATAACTGATAGGACAGTCAGAAATTGGTTTGTAAAATTCCGTTCTGAAGATACGATCTTAAAAGATGAACCGAGTGTAGGACGTATTTCCAACTTTGACGAACCTTTTAAAGGTAATATTGGAGCAAAATCCAATAGATACGTTGAACAATTGCAAAGAGTGCAAAAAAAAAACTCCATGAAAGGTGTCTTGCACTTATCAGTCACAGAAACGCCATTCTTTGTCTCATAAAAAACGAAAGTTATTTATGACTCGACCTAATAATAGAAGAATTTTGATAGAGGGTAACGTGCCAGTCTCAAGGTGAATTTCGAAGAGGACGGTACACCTGAGGTATATTCTGTGCTTTTAAACATTAATACACATTCCCATCGATTAATTAACAATTAATTATAGTATATCGTACTTAGTATTGTCCTCTACTAATATTTATAATTATTTAAACGGAAAAAGCGATGAATATAATAGAAATCAAATAAAAGAAGGAAATATATAATATGGAAATAGTTAAGAAACGGCACCTGTCCCACGCTGGATTCGCGTCAGTACCCATTTACTGTTACTGCAAACTACTCGCTAGAAATTAGAGAGAAAGAGTGAAAGAAAGTAAGAGAGAGAGAACGTAATGAATAAATATCCGTTGGCCCTCTTCGAATATAAGCTTCGCACCATTCGAGAAGCTTCCTCTCCGTCCTCGTCATCTTATAATTAGATACTCCCGTGGGACGTTCTCTTGATAAACCTCTATATAGACACTCGCGTAATCTTTAATCTCGATTCGCAATCATTTTATATGTGTTCATCCTTTTTTTTATCTATACTCAATTTTTTTCTTCCCATTAAAAATAATAATAATAATAATAATTATGATGATTAATTAGATAGACGTTTGATCGAATAAAAATGATTACGATTATCTTGAAATCAGATAAAAATGATTATATATATATATAATATATAATAATATATTTATAATTTAAAAATAAATACCTAATATATATATACATATAATATAATATATCTTAATATATATAAATGACGTGTCACGTTGTTTGTCCGCAATGAACTCCTAAACTACTGAACCGATTTTAATCAAATTTTGCACACTGTGTGCAGTTTCATCCAACTTGAAAGATAGGATAGTTTATATCTCAATTTATAATCGCAATATTATTTTATTGCGAATTATTTATTTATTAACAAAGAGTCATGATTATCTCTATTAGTTCGATAAGATTCTAACAGATGGCGGTATAAGGTAATTCTTAAAGACGTGTTTATCGAATTGATTGCACCCCTAGTATTTATATAAAATTAATAACATATGCGAGCTTTCATTATTCGATTAATTGTCTAAATAAACTCACCACGACTTCACAATCATTAACGAAACTTTGACGTAGTCTCATTACCCACATACTCCATCATTTTTTTTTTAATTAATTTATTATCTTCATCATTTGTCATCCTAAATACATTTAGAAGATTAAAATAACATTACATCTATCGTACGTAACATATAAATATTTATTATTATAATTATACATCTTGTCATCCGAATGATTTGTGCGAATTGATGGTGTTGAGTTTAAATTGGGGGTGAGGAAAAATAATGATATTGTTATATGATGAAATGGATGGGTACCAGCATCCATACCTTTCGGAAATCTCGACGTACACGATGACGTAGGTGGTGGTAAGCATCGAGGATCCGTAACCGCTGATGTGTGTCTGGTTTCAGCGTCCATACTGCATGACCTCAGCGACATGCAGCCTCAAATAAACGCGATCAAAATAGAGCACCCGCCGTACTACTGCAGCAGCTACACCCCTCCATCCGCAGCCACGGCCGCGGATCATGCTCAGCCTGCGGCTAGCTTCAGTAAGTTTCTTTATATTATTCTTTTTCTCCTTATTTTTTTTTTATATTTTATTATATATTTATTTGTAAATTTAATAATTAGTATATTAAGTCTATCGTAAAGTTCTATTCGATGTCATCCCTTTTTTATTTTCTCATAATCGGCGGCTTTTTTTTATCATTGCATTTTTACATCTGCGTGTGCTCTCAAACGATATTTTTTCAGTAAAATATATTTTTTAATTTTTTTACATTCATTTCATATTAATTAATTTGATTAAATCCAATGATAGCATTCAATGTTCATTTTATGATTATTATTACTTAATATTTTGATTTTAATTTGACATTAAGGTGGTAAGATGTAACCATGAGGAAACGGAAGTGGTCAATCAGAAATAATTTGGAAACATGAAATTTCATGTAATGTAGCTTTTACTTATACAAATATAACTCGGATGTAGCTTGTAGTATACACTGCAACAGTCCTTCTCTCTCTCTCTCTCATCTTTCTCTCTTTAGAGTTTAAAAGCAAGTTATGCGACAGAGAAATTATGCGAGTGCACAGATGGCCTAGATATTTCGAAGGTCCATTTACATCGTAACGAGCAACCCTCTTCCACTTAACGTTCGAATTTTCTAAGATCAAGAGTTACGTGTTTTCTATTTATAATTAGTTCAAGAATAATTTCTAAAGTCTACGACATGTAATATAATCATAAAATTAAAAAAAAACATAAAAAGGGCCATTGACGGGTAATGGGTTAAATAAATGAAAAAAAGAGAAAACATTGATTTAGAACTTTATCAATTTTGTCACACGAAGATATTTTATCTACCGTATCCATGAGATAAAGAATGAAAGAATGAAAGAAATGAAAATAAAAATAAAAGAAAAAGATAGATAGATAGATAGATAGATAGAAAATGGTATAGCACAAGAGATGCCTAGAATTTGACCCAGTTATAGAAGAAAGTTTGAACCGGTAAGCTTTCCTCCCTCTTAAACCGAGTCATTCCTCTGATTGCGATCCAAATTTGAATCGTAGGTTATGCGCGAATACCTTCAACCGTGCCTTCCATACTTTCCATACAGAGAAAGAAAAAAAAAAGAAAAAAGAAATAAGGTTAGAGAATAAAGTAATTTAAAGTTTTTTTTCTCCCTCCATAAAGGAAAGATATTTTTAACGCGTATTACCGTGCCCGAAGTTTTTTCTACAAACGCGATAACAAAGTACCGATACGAAAAAATGGTATTTTGACGATGTATGTTAGAGGAAGGAGAAAAGCAAGGGGAGGTGGGTGGTAGGAGGAGGAGTTGCAAGAGTTACAAGGGGGTGGAGTTTAGAGATGTTGCATGTTAAAAGGAGTTGAGGGGTGGTTGGTTTTGAAAAAGAAACGAAAAAGAAAAAGAAGGTTTCATAAGAGGTAAGGATGGGGATATGATGGAAGGGGGTAAAGATAGAGAGAAAATTTACCGTCGAAATAAAATGACCACCTTCTACGAGCTTAAAACATACACGGAGAAAAATTCTAGCAATAAACATATCTGGATCTCGGCCAAGCAAACGGCTATTCTCTTCTCGTGGCTCCCATTTTATCGTACATATATATATATATATGTATTATACATATACATATGCATATACTGTAATAGGTAAAGCTCGTATGTTCATACGTTAAGGGTTGCTTTATGGCCAGGAAACCTAAACGCTTGATTGACCGCATTGTCGTTGAATTAACACTGCGGGGTAGTAGGTGTCGTCAATTTCTACCACTGCAATAATACTCAAGAGAGTATGTTATTTAATTTTTGAAAATTGTTGATTTTATTTGTGCAGGTCCACCACCGGTACACCAGCTGATAAGAAACGACAAGACTGAAAAAGCTCCAACGGTCTCGGTTTCGAGTGCGGCGACTTTTTCGCCAGTTCTCAGGCCGGAGGACGGTCATCGTGGAATGGATTCACCTCATTCGCAGACGGGTATGTGTTCCAACGAACGACAACCAATACTTTTTTATCGAAATAAATTTCCTTTGGTTTTTTTTTTCTTTATTTTTAATTATTATTATTATTAACATCATAACGAAAGCTCTCTTTGCGGCGAATTTCACAAATACGACGACCGATGAACACGACGACGACCCTGACGAATTTTTCTCACTCGTATAGGTCTTATGTTTGTTTTTTTTTTTTTTTTTTTTTTTTTTAACGTGTGTGTGTTTGATTCGTAAAGGAACCTCAGGAAAATAAAAAGGATATTAAAAAAAGAAAAAAAAAGAAAAGAAACTCCTGCCCCTTTAAACAAATATTTTTCTCCGTAAACAAATATGCCCCTCGTCGAATTTATTCGTTCATTCTCACACGACTTCTACGATTGTGGGTCACACACACATTCTTTTTTTATATACTTTATATTTTATATCTTTAAATTGATTGTTTATTTGTATTATCATCGTTTGATATCTATTATACTTTTTTGGGGTGAAAAATTACAAAAAGTGGAGAATGGCTCTTAAATAAACAAAAAAATAAGAAAACGATCTAGGTAAAATGTTGAAATATTTCTAAGATATTTTTATTTTTATCTTCGCGTTATAATTAATGGTAACCATGAAAACCATAGAATAACCATCATAATATGGTTCTCGTTTATTTCCTTACCTCATCTTTAAGCTTAAGTCCATCAATATTATCAATCATCTGTCCTCTTATCACTTTTCGAGTGATCTCAAGTTTAACTAACAAACATCTAACATCGTCTGACAAGAATTTTGACGTATTAATACACAAAAAATAAAAAATAAAACAGTCAAATTAGGTGCGTTTTGTCAACGCATTTAGAAACAAAACTTCGTCTTCTTCTTTTCCTCCTTTTCTTCCCCCCCCCCTCTTTTTTCTTTCCTATATTTTTGTTTTCAGATTTATTTTGGTTGTTTTGAGATTAACGGATCGTTGTTTAAATTAAATTAAATAAATTTTACCTCATCCGTGCTTTTTTTTATTTTCTCGATTGATTCTTCACATCGCAACGATATATGAATTATCGATAATCGATCATCGATCGAATGAGAAAGTAAAAAATAAATGAATCAAAAGAATGAAAAAAAGTAAAAAAGAAAGAAGAGAACTGTTCAAAAATTTCTTCAAAAAAAAAAAAAGAAATATTAAAAAGAAATGATATATTTACATCCTATCATCTTCGTACATACGTTTTTTACTAAATATTAAATACAGGGTGTCTTATTTTAAATGATACGATCAAATAACTTCGATCTTTTATTATCAATGAATATTTTAATACAAAGTTGCTAAATTTAGAAATAAAAATGTGATATTTAACGAAACTATTTTATAAAATTCATCACGGTTTTTTCAAATAAAAAAATCATAGATTTTACTTCATTGAAATTTTTGTAGATTGGAATTTTCCTACTGATATCTTTTGTTAAGTTAGAAATATCGATTTCCATTTTATTTACAATATTATAATTTTTGTATCCTTAAAAAAAAAAAAATGGTGTTTC
This sequence comes from Polistes dominula, assembly GCF_001465965.1. Next base: position 3,342,285 of record NW_015148975.1, read on the forward strand.
AATAGTTGAAACAATTGTTGCATTTTTCTTTCCAACATTTAGCGATTTGAACTTAAAACATTTGTTTTGAAAAGAAATAAGATTGAAGTTATTTGGTTATGTCGTTTAACACGAGACACCTGGTGTACACATGCATATATTTTGTTCGTTCTTAAAATGTCCAGTGTGCGATAGACCCAATCTGAGCTCACCCAGGCATAATGTAAGTACATCTAATGTTACCCCGTTCAAAAAATCGTGTGCCTTCGATATTATACTCTGTGTATCTTCTTCTCTCCCTTTTAAATCTCCTATTCAAGAAAACAAGGATCTTAGATCGGATCGAAAAGGATCGATATAATCACGTAACCTATTTCATTTGTTTTCCTTTTTTATTAGGTCGTTCGGAAAGTTGTTTCATTTTTTGCTGACGCAATAATGGCATTAGTTGATGCAAACCGACAAAATGGTAACACATGAGATCGATGAGAGGTTAAATTTATCAAATTCAACTATTTATGACCACTTGAAAAGTTTAGGTTTAACCTCGAAGCAAACATTATCTTCATTTTTACAAAAGAAAAACGAAACGATCTTTCCGAACCACCTAATATATTCAAGTTCGATTTAAATTAAATTCTCTCTGGTGGTTGGACAACAATTAAAAAAAAAAAAAACTCCTTTGATTTCTCTTAAAAAAAAAAAAAAAAAAAAAAAAAAAGAAAAGGAAGGAATAATTGAAGGCATCAATTTTTCGAACGGACAGGCAAGTTTAACTTGCACTAGGTCACTGCCTAATGGAAATTGCGAGAAACGAGGAAATCCTTTAGATAGACGAATTCTTTTCCACCACCACCCGACCCCCCTCACATTGAAAAGGGAAGAAGCATTGAACGTACAAATATTTTCCTATTCCGATCGAGATCGATCCGATCGCCTTGTTGTCCCGTCAAAACGGGACACCGAACAATCAAATGAAAAACAAAAAAAAACAAAGATAGAATGAATGAATGAATGAATGAAAGAAAGAAAGAAAGAAAGATAGAAAAAATAAATAAATAATAATAATAAGAGAAATAAAAAAAAATGTGATTCGAGAGTCCGATCAAAAGTAGGGAGAGAGACTTACAAAATAAAATAAAAAAATAAAATAAAATAAGGAAGCACGAATAAAAGAATGAAAAAAGAAATAATCTTAATAATTATAATAATAATAATCGTTTCACGAGTGATATCGATCCATCCAGCCCATTTCTTTCACCCTTTACCTTTTTGTCTTCAAAATTAGTCCTTTTTTAATCTCTCTCTCTCTCTCTCTCTCTCTCTCTCTCTCTCTCTCTCATGCTAGAAAGAAATGGAAAAACGATACGAAATTTGTCGAAGGATAAATTATT
>NW_015148975.1:3349127-3372868 GCF_001465965.1 Polistes dominula
ATATATATGTATATAAATATGTATATATACATACATTTGATAATGTGCTCCCATAGCCGCCTGCAGCTCTCTGCACGATCGTGTACGCGCGATGCTGTCAACGCGTAGGTGAGCTCGAATACGTCATTCTTTTAATTGCTCTCTCTCACAAATCCCTTTTTTTCGTTATTCCTCTTCGATACTGTGAATGTATGTATTTATATGAATCATTATAAAAAAAAAAAAAAACCAACAAATTTATATATTCTTTGAAACAATGGAAAAACTGTTCGATCATTCGTGATCGTCAACAATCATAAAAGCAAATGAAAACAATTTTAATAAGCACAATTCCAACCCTTATTCGTACAATTCCATCCCCTCCCTGCCTACCTACCCTTTCAATCGTCACAATCATGTACGTATAGTATAGTGTTATGTATATTTAATCATCACATTTTCTATTGGTCCCACTTTATTTCGTTCATTCATTCATTCATTCATTCGTTCGTTCGTTCGTTCGTTCGTTCGTTCGTCCGATCTGTCCATTGCGAGGATTGGTTTGCTCGAATTCGATAAAAACAAAATGAGAACAAGAGAAAGAGAGAGAGAGAGAGAGACAGATAGAAAGAAAGAGAGAGAGAGAGAGAGAGAAAGACGACGAAAGTGAAAAATCAAAAAACACCACTCCCTTTCTCACATCTTTCCAATTCTAACAACTAATTATAAACAAAATCATTAAAATTAATCGCCAAAAAAAAGCGGACAGACAGACGGACGGATGGACGAGTCATTTTCTCGCTAATCGCCGTAGTATCCTGCCCAATAAAAAAAAAAAAGAAACCAAAATGAAAAGTAAAATTATAATAAACAAAATAAAAAGCAATTCTCACCTGGTAAGCTAACTGTTTAATTGTCTGTCTATCTGTTTGTCTGTTTGTCTATCTGTCTATCTATCTGTCTGTCTGTCTGTCTGTCTATCTATCTGTCTATCTGTTTAACTGTCTGTCTGTCTGTCTGTATGTCCATCTGTTTAGCCCGGCCTTAAACCAAAAGCCCAAAGCCCTACACACGCCGTAACCCCTCCGATACCCACCTGTTTCGCTATTACTATTACTTCGAAAAAAAAGGTATAGCCTCGAGTGGAGTACGTTCAAGGTCGAGAAAATTTCTAGTTGAAAAAAAAGAAAAAAGAAGAAAGGATCGAGCTAGCGTGCCACTCTCTGTCTGTGATAGGGGGAGGGCGAGGAGATGGGTGATTTCGGGATGAAAAGGGTGGTATAAACGGTGGTATATAAAGGGTGGGTGGTGGTGGGGCCTCGAGTTAGGGAAGGAGAATGGCCCTCGATCGATAACCGTTCGAGGCTGTACTCCCTGGTATTAACCGTTGCACACCATAATTATCTCTATCTCACTCACTGTCACACGGCCAATGCTCTGGGTATGTCGTATGCTGGATGGATTAACCGATCTAATTGATTGATTTCACCACCGATTAATTTCCGAACCTTGATTGAACGTTTGTACTATCTATTCTATATATCTATTCTATCTATCTATTTATCTATCTATATCTTTATCATCTATCTATCTGTTTGTCTATTTATCTATCTATCTATCTATCTATCTATCTATCTATCTATCTATCTATCTATCTATCTATCTATCCACCTATCTATCTATCTCCGTACGATAATACCACTTTTATTATTGTTGCGATGTTGGTGTTGTTATTTATACTATATATATATGTATATGTATGTATATATGTATATGTATATGTATATATACCATATAATTATTCTAATCATTGTATTGATGTTGTTATCTTGATGTTTTTGATGTGTTGTTTAATCGTTGTTTACTGTTGCTGTTTGATGTTTGTTTGTTGCACCATACATCCATATACATATATGTATATATTATATATTATATATATATATATAATTTTTTTTTATATTTATATATACATACATAAAAAAAAAAGTCAAGAAAAAAATATTCGTACGTATAGATACGCACGTATATGTATGTCTCTGTGCGTTCATGTCTTTTTCTTTCTTTTCATTTTCTATATATATATATTATATATATTAGAAACGTACGTGTATGCGGTAGATGTGGAATTGCGAATGGGGGAGGATTGGGTGAGTGAGGGAGCGGGTGGCCGCATTCCATCGGCTGCTTTCGGAGACTCTTGATCCTCAAGTTCCAAAGCACTGAGGATCACAGGATACAAGGGGAGGGAAGGGGTGGAAAGTGCCGACAGACAAGAGCTAAGCGGGGTGCCCAAAGGTTTTCGGGGAGTGGGTTATTCCCAAAGGGGTGAATCCCAAGGGTGAACCGGATACACGTACGTTTCAGCCAGTCAGCCAGTCAGCATCACGCTTGGAGCGCCTTCTCTTATATGCGTGTGCGTCTATGTATAAATATTATATAGATGTATATATGTCCCATGTATATCTATATGTATATATATATATATATATATTTACTTAAATGCACACGCATGCACACCGCGTATGTATATATGTGTATGTGGCTATGTACGTATGTATATATGTATATGTATATGTATATAACTCGACAATTCGATGGCGATACGTGATCGTCGTAATCGCACCACTAAAACCACCCCCTAACAATCTCATACGAGGAGCAACCTAACAATAACAATAATAATAATAATTATAACAATTAATTGTAATAATTAATAATAATTTTTGTTATTACAATAGGAAATGTATTTTTTTTTTGTCAATGTGAGTATTTTATTATAAATATTTGGTTTCCATCTTTTCATATATTATCGTATACGTATAACGGGTTTCGATCTAACATAGGTAGGATCGTTTCGGTTATCGATTCGAGGTCGGCGAAGGGTTAAAAGGAAAATATAGGAAGAGAAAGTAGGAGGAGTGTGCGCGAGTGTTGTTCGCTCGTAACATCTTGCAGTTTGCTCGCCTATAAATAAAGTGCGCGCGTCCTCGAACGTTTCCGAGCGATGAACGATTTTATCTTCGGCCCACGGGCTCGGTCCACCAAACATACACAACTAGAGTATTACTATTATTACTACTACCAACAACTATCGCCGATACTATAATTTATTAGCTCGATTTTCTTATCCAAGTATTTACCACAATCGCCATTAAGAAAAATAAAAAATAAATAAAAACAGTAGACAAATTTTTCTTTGACGTTTAGAAAAGAAATTTAAAACAGGGACGAATAAAGTGAAGAACGAAATAAAAAAAATTGATTTAAAAAAAACGTTTATCCTCGGAGAGGTTTTTAATCGAACTATTGTCGAAAAAAACAGGGGGTGGTTAAAACGGTGGCTTAAGAATTACGTATTCGTTCTGATTTGATTTGGCTGTGTGTTTCAGGATTGCACTCGCCCCACGAAGGAATGGCCGGTGGTTCCGGTCAGAGTATGTCCGGTCTCGCTTACTATCAACCTGAACATCCTGCTTCTACGGGAGTGGTGAAGTATCCGGAGAACGGTCACGATACGCTTTCCGATTTCGTGACGTTTGTCTGTCAAGAAGCTGAAAATACCCAGCAACTACCCCAGGTAGCTTCTGGATCCGTCGAGACCGCCACAGTGTCGTCGCTTCTATCGTAATCTCGTTAGCTCCACTCTTTTCTTTCACTCTCTTTCTCTCTCTCTCTCTCTCTCTCTCTTTCTCTCACTCTTTTTTCTATTTTTCTTACCGTCACTTTTTCTCTAATTTCACATGGTTTTTTCTTTTTTTCGTATTTTTTTTATTTAGCAGAAACACACCTGTTTACCTTCTTTACTTTCTTCCTCTTCTTTTTTCTCTATTTATTTATTTTTTTTTTTGTTTTCAATTGCACTATTAGCAGAGAGTTTGGAGAACGTATGCAAATGGCCACCACACTGTGGCGGTTACGCACGACCTGCATCATTTTCCGTGCTCCAGTCGCCCTGGATTCACGATATTTTTCTATAATATAACGTTGAACAATAGATATTATTATCTATTTGTCATCTATCTTTATGTCTATATTTATCACTTACTATCTTATCCGTCTCTCTTTCTCTCTCTTTCTCTCTCTTTCTCTCTTTCACTTTCTTTCTCACACTCTCTCTCTCTCTTTCTCACTCTATTTTTATTTATCTTTCTTTTTTCGTTTCATAGTTATGGATGTACAATAGTTGTCCCTTATTTCTTTTATTTTTTTTTTTAAATCGCACCTTTCTAAAATTATTCGAATTGAAAAAATTAATTTTTACTGGAATCAGATCTTTTAAATGGAAAATTCTTTGAGAATACTTGCGCGGAGTCTCTAAAATGTTTTTCTACGGTTTTGTTTTTTATTTCAATCTAATTATTCTCTTTTTGCAACGAACAAAGTTAGATTATCAATATTCCAAGATTCTTTTAATGTAATATATGTAGTATTGTTAAATCGTTATTTTTAATCTTCCACAAAATATCAAAACCGCGATAAACTAATTCCAAGTTTCATAAAATCCATCATGAAAGATCTCAACTTTGCTCGTTCCGCGTGGTGAAGAAAAAAAAAAGAAAGGAAAAACAGAATTAGAATTAGTTTGGAGAGTTAAACCTTGATAAAGAGAAAGAATATTCGCGTAAGTTGGATCGATCGGGGTGAGTGGATCACGCGCGGGTCGAGTGTGTTGATCGGAGGGTGTGTGCGATTTCCAGGCGCAGCTAGCGGGACCGCGTACTGGCATACAAAAGTTCTCACAGTATTATCCAAGTTCGATGTTACCTCCACCACCACCGGCTCCAATGGCGAGACCGGTAGCGATCATCAGGTCGACGGGTGAGTTGACTGGTACGAGCGCTAATTCGCCCCCAACTTCTTCGACATCTCCAACGGATCCGGCCGAACTTGGGCCCAATCAACAGGAACAAATGGCAGCCGCCGCGGCTGTTGGATTGGTCAGTTCAGCATGTCAGAATTCCGTCGATCCAGCTGGTAGAAAAAGTCCTGCGAGAATCCTTGTCACAGCACCTCACACCAGCAGGGAATACACCTTTGCTCACTTTCATTCTCAACCTGGACAAGTAAGATTATTAACACATTTTAACAAGAATCTCAATTCTTTTTGAGTTTTTTTATTGGACAAAAGGTAAAGCATCGATTTCTATTGTCTTACAGCAAATCTTTACCTACCCAACTATCAGTTCGATGTCAGGGGTAATATCTCCGACGAATCTGTCGTTGTTCTCGTCTCCCGTTTCGGTGACGAGACCGGTAGCCACCCAAAGGTCGGTCTCGAATGTACCACCACGTTGGAATACAACACCGTTTATCAACCTTGAGGATGATTATAATATGATAGCACCTATTATCGCGGGAACGACCAGTGAACCACCGTCTTCGATGGACGAAGGTAAATAAATCAATTTCTTTATTTTTATCCTATGAAAATTTTCCGATATCTTTTTTGACAAAAGATATAAAAATAATTTCAGATCGTTATTTCCATCCGGTTCATACGAGCAGCGTGGTGGACAAAACTGGTACGGGTAATTTAATGGGAACCGACCTAGGCGTGGCTACCGATCCCACGTCGCATCATCACCAACAACAACAACAGCAACAACAACAACAACAGCAACAACAACAGCAGCAACAGCAGCAGCAACAACAGCAGCAGCAACAACAACAGCAACAACAACAACAACAACAAGTGATGCAAGACAAAAGCGGTAGACCCAAGTCTCCCCCGTGACACTGGGGTCTTCGACCGGAAAGTCTTGCGACTTCAGCAGCGCCATGTTGTTCCACGGGGTCGTTACTCACTCCCATCCACGATAACAGTAACCAATTATATCACCCCGATATTGAGGGTGAACATCCGGATTCCTCATGTCGCGTCCAACGTCGCGATCTGAGTTTTCGGAGAATCGAGTGCCTGAGAGTCTGAACGTACTATATATATATATATTATTTGAAATAAGCGTAAAGACCGTCGATAGATATTTACTTTTCTCATAAACGTCTAAACATGCGTTCGACATTTTGACTCCTCGAACGGACGCTAGTAAAAAATAACCTCCTTCTCTCTTCTCCTCCTCTTTTACGCCTACAAGTTTATACAAAAAATACAAACAAACGAACAACGTCTCTTTCTCCTCAACTTTTATAATATTCTAATTATGTTTCTCATTTGTGTCTAATCTAAATTAAAAAGAAAGAAAAAAACAAATTGAAACAAGTTGATTTTATGATATTTTACACGTTTATCATTTTGGATAAATCAACTTTTTTCCATTTCTTTTACCCATAAATTATTGGATTGATTGAACACTTTCGTTTATAAAAAATTTCTCTTTGATATCCCCGATCGACCCCCATACCTCATACTAAGAAAGGATTCTAAAGGTGATTCACTTTCAACGTGCCAATTAGGAGACGAGGGAGAGAAAAAAAGAAAGGTTTAAAGGGTTGATCGGTGATAAATTTAAATTCTACTCGTTCACTTTTTTTTTCTTTTCTCTCTTATTATTGTTATCAATTTTTTCAACGGTCTGTCAAAAACGTCGACGATTATAACGAGGATTGATCTAAAAAAGAAACTATGTTATAATGCTCAGACCTAGTGCTAACAATAAATATAACTGCTAGTGGGGAAACAAAAAAAAACAAAATAAAATAAAATAAAGGAAGAAGGACTAGCGCGTGCTAGTAAACAGAGGCTGCTAGTTAGAAATAAACAAAGTGAATATTTCGTATTTCATTACTCGAATTCGATGAAACAGTTAACTGATTATAATGCGTTGTACTTATATTTATACATACATATACATATATATAAAATATATATTAACGGGAACAGCGTTGTGATGCAAGTGGAACGAAATTATGTTTGGTAATAAACAATAATTATTATTAATCAAACGATCCAATAGTTGCATTCAATATTCGATCGAATGAATTACAACGAGATTATAAAAACGTTGATCGTTCCATAAGCAAAACTACGATGAATCTACGGACGTATGGACGATAACAAAGAAAAAAAAAATAAATGATAGATACGTTAGAAAAAAAAAAGATAAAAAAAAAGCACATATACACATAAGTAAAGAAAAAAGAGGAGAGAAAAAGAGAGAGAAAGAGAGAGGAGACGAACCAATGTCGAATCTGTGACTAAAGTGTTACCTAAAATTATCCCTTCACTCCTCGAACAACCCTCCATCCTCTCCCTCTTATCCTATCCCCTTTATCAACCCAAAATCCTTGATCTTATTGTAAAATTAAAAATGCGCTTAATATACTCGCTAGTTGACAAGATTAATAGTTAATGATTTCTAGGTTTATAAAGGGTTACACTTTGTTTCCTCTCCTCGAGTAAGATTGAAAGAGTGTAAGCGGCCTCTTTTATTTCAAATCTTGAGCTTTAAAAAATAGGGGCTGGGAAAGGGGTTGGTTGTAAAAGGTTGTTACGCACAAAAATTATAAAAAGAGGAAGAAAAGCTAAATGGCAATTAGAAATAATAAATAAATAATGCATTAGAGATCGTGTATTTATTAAGTATTATACGATTAGGTTTGAATAAAAGAGGATGCGCGCGTGTTTCTTTATTTTTTTGTCAGTGAAAATTTCGTTACACTCAATCAATCGATTCGTAGTGATAGTACAAAAGAAAAAGAACACAAAAGAGTTTGACAGCAGCAACGAGTACTTACGTAAAATACATACTTATGTCAATAATAAAAATGCTAGGCACACAGTGCGCCAACGATAATACATTATTATCCCTCCGAGGAATGAATTTAATGGATGCTTTTACTGATGCTAATTCATAATACGAAGCAACCTTATTATTGCTACCACTATTGTTAATACCAATATTACGAGCTATTATTATTATTAATTAATATTATCGTACCACCACCACCACCATCACCACCATCACCATCACCATCACCATCACCATCACCATCACCATCACCATCAACATCAACATCGCCAACTACACCAAACCAACGTCAACACCATCACCACTGCTGCTGCTATAACTACTACTATTATTACTATACTAATACTACTACTACTACTAATACTATACTACTACCAATACTACTACTAATAATACTAATAATACTATTACTACTACTACTACGACTACAACTACTACTACTATTACAGCTACCAGTACTATTAACAATAATTACAACTAATACTACTACTACTACTACTACTACGGCTGATACTACTACCGCTACTACTACTATTATTACTACTACTACTACTACTAATATTAATATTATTACTACTACTACTACTACTACTACTGCTACTACTACTACTACTACTACTACTACTACTACTAATATTAATACACTAAGTAAACTAATAACTACTATCGCGCTAATACGATACGAACTATACTTTATAAAGGAAATAATTGAAGGAGATAATACAATGTAAATATATTCGAGTCGCTAAGTATAGATTAGAAAGTTGTTACGCACATTTATTAACAAGGAGGAATTCATTGATGATCTAAGCAATTAACGAGACGACGCCCGCTATTAAATTAGCTCTCTTTCATTTTTAATATTTAATAAGTTAAAGATTAAAATAGATAAACAGCAGCAAAATCAAAAATCTCCTATGAGAAGACAAAAAAAAAGGCAGGAGATTTATTTTGAAACGATTGAAAGACAGATTAAGAGAGACAAGAGAAATAATTAGAAATTTTAGATCGATTAGTATCATTGATTCGATAGTCACGCATTGATCGTTTTTGAAAAAAAAAAGAAGAAAAAAAGGTACAAGTTTTTAAACCTTTACGATGCCAATAACAAGAAATCTAATTCACAAATACTTTCCTTAATATTTTAGATGTATATATAATATGTGTGTGTGTGTATGCAAATGGAGGAAAAAACGAAGATAGCAAGGTACGAAGTATTTAATATTAATTATTATTATTATTATTATTATTATTATTATTATTATTTTTTTAAAATTATTAATAAAAAATGGGAAAAATTAAGAGTAGTGGTTTGGGATAAACAATTGTGCATATTGTCGATATTCCTTTTGATATCGCACGATTAAAATTTATTTAAAATGGCGGATTACATACATATATATATATATATATATATATATGTACATTAATAAAAACACACACATGCATACGTATATGTATATAAATATTGGGGAAAAGATATGAGGAATTATATTATTCTATTTAAAATAATAGTGATTATAAGAAAGAAAAAAAGAGAGAAAGAGGAAAGATCAATTAAAAAGAAAAAAGAAAAAAAAGAAAGGAAAAAAAAAGAAAAAATAAATTAAGAACAAACAAAAGAATGAACGTAGAATCGTAGTGTGCCAATTTAGATTTTAGTGAGATTTATGATTGTTAATAATAATTATTATTATTATTTTATTATTATTTTTATAATAATTACCAACTATAGCGTTTAACTTGCGTAAATTGTTTTTTTTTCTTTTTTGTTCTTCTTCATTAACTTGATTTTGTTCTACATTATCAATTATTATTCTTTACTTCGATTTAATAGAAAAAGAAAAATCTATAGAATAATTTTTCCTTATAATTTATCGAAATTTATAAACAAAGTGAGATAAACAAAAAGAGAGAGAAATAGAAAAACAATGATCGTATAAATGGTTGCATAAGAGTATGTTTGACTTTTTTTTTTGAGTGTATGCATGCGTGTGTAAAAAAGTGAGAATAATAAAAAAAAAAGATTAAAAAAAAAAAACAAATTAACACGTAATACAAAAAGATCGGCGTAATGGTAGACACACACAACACACGCGCACACACACACACATATATACAAGAGTATATAACACCGATTATATATTATTGATAATATCGTTTGCGACGACCTACCACCTTTCTCTCTAATAAACTACCCCCACAACCAACACCTTGTCCAAAATCCAACCCTTAAATACGTAAAAAATGTATGAGTGTAAAATTAAGAAGCCCTAAAGTTTTAAGAACCGTTAGATTCTTCGTCGTATGATTTTGATCTTCAATGTTTAATGAATTATTTCAAATTTTGTTTTTATTCATTATTTTTTAATTCTTCTTCTTCTTCTACTTCTACTTCTTCTTCTTCTTCTTCTTCTTCTTCTTCTTCTTCTCCCAATATTTCCTTGTTCCGTGAAAAATTCACGTTGAGTCTTTAGAAAATAAAAGAAAAAAAACACACACACACACATTAACGTTAGCTCGCATAATTGATTATTATAATTAATTAACATCATCGGAGGTGGTAGATAAAAAAAAAAAATTGAGAGAAGTTCTCGCGTTGAATAAAAAAAATAAAAAGAAAGAAATAAAAATAATAATAATAATAATAATAATAATAATAATAATAATAATAATAATAATAATAATAATAATGAACAACAAAAAAAAAGAAAGAAAAAGACACCAAAATTTATAAAGTTTGAATACAAATGAAAAAAAGAAAAGAAGAAAATGACAAACCCCTCCCCCATTTAAAAAAAAAAAAAAAACGAAAGAAATAAAAAAAAAATAAAAAAAGAAAACAAAGAGAGAGAGAGAGAGAGAGAAAGAGAGAAAAAGAAGGAAATTTAAATTTATAAATTTGTAAATTTAAATTAAAAAGAAAGAATTTCAATTGAAAGAATTTTTTTATATATTAAAATATGTGTAGTAGATGAGCACGGTGCTTTTACGTCCGGCTAAGTACAGAGATACATTTTTGTATAGCGTCTCTCGAGCTGCCTTGTAACCGAAAGTGCATTAAAACAATCGTTCTCACGACGACTACCCTCGAGGGGGTTTAGTACAAGGGATTAAAGAGATATACAAAGTGAAAGGGTTGATAACAAGCAACAATAAAAGAATAATTTCTTTTGTTGTCAACAGTCCTTGGGTTTAATCATTTTAATAGCATATTTTGCCATCTTTTTATTTTAAAAAACCCTCTTCCTTTTTATCTTTCCGATACATTTTTTTTATTAAGAAAATTATTCAATTGTTGATATCATTCAATTAGAATATTTAAAATTTAGAACAATTTTGGTAGTATCCAAATTTTAAGTAAAATTTATCAACAAACAAAAAATAATATTATTTAAAAAAAAAAAGATATTTTGTGGAAATGAAAAAACAAAGAAGAAAAATAACCCTCTCGTGGTGTCTCATGAGTACGAGGACTTTTTCTACGTAAGGATAGGACTTTTTCTCTTATTGTTAGTACGGTGAAGATAAAAAAAAAATTGAAAAAAAAGAGAGAGAGAGAGAAAGAGAGATTTATTAATAGAATGACTGTGTGGAAAAGAGAGAAAGAAAAGAAAATGAAGGAGAGGAGGTGCGTGATCGTACGTTTAAACAAACGAAAACATGTTTTTCAAAAACGTCGAACTTTTCGTTTCTTCCTCAGAGGTGTAAAACGATTAGAGTGATTAGGTACGAAGTACGATTCGTAGATAAATAAAGAACATAAAATAAAAAAAATAAAAAATACATAAATCGATTAAAACACGTTTCGCGTTGGATTAAATTTCTATGAATGTAATTACGTTTTGAAGTCGCATGAATTTGTAAACGAGTCACGGATTAATAGCCAAAATTTCAAATTAATCCAAATGAAAAGTTCAAGGACACATGTGACTGATGCAATACGAAACCTGTTAAAAAATAATCGATTAAGGTGTGTTTTAATAAGTATCACGATAACTGGCTAGGGTTTGCTCCAATTTTTTAAACTAATGGAGCCTTAGGGTTGAATGTTTATGAATGCGTGCATGTATGCGTGCGTGTATGCTTGTGTGTATTTTTTTGTTATGAAAGAAAATGAAAGAATGAGAAATTAGCAAGAAAGACAGAAAAATGACTAAAAAACTTGTACATTTTTGACATCCTCGTGGTCGTCCTCGTCATCCTTGTTGATTTTTATTTTCATGTTTTTGATTTTCTTGTAAATAGTACTCTTAAATACCAGACTATAATTAAATGGTGAAGAAAGGGGAAGAAGGTGAGAGGAAAACTTAGTTTATATTTTTGTCCAATTTCTATGATAAACGATGACAACGAGGACGAGGACGAGGATGTGACACGTGTAATAAATTTAAGAAAAATAAAAACGAGCTAGTATATTTAATAATAATAATACTATAGCGAGGGACTGATATATATATTATATATATAATATATATATATATATATTATATATATATTTACAACGTAAACAAACAAAAAACTTAGAAACGGCGTACATTAGAATTCGCGAACATTAGGTTAATAATTAAAATAAAACGAAGCTGTTAACAAAAAAAATGCGAAAGAGAGAAAGAGAGAGAGAGAAAGAAAGAGAGTAAATTAAAAAAAAAAAAAAAATGAAAGAAAGAAAAAACGAAAATGCTACAAGCGAATGACTACATAATTAGAAATAATAACCATAGACACAGTTCTTTTTTTTTGACAGTGATATTTTATTCTATTAACGATTAACGATATTATACTATGAAAAGTTGTAATAATTTATTGTAAATTTAATGATTCGATTTGATATTACATGTAAAAATTTATTCAATTTTGTTAGATGAATTAAATATGTTTTAATCGAATCATTATTTGATTAACGTTGGCCCAAAAAATTCATAAATCTAATCGTTAATTACAATTAACTCTGAATGAAATTAATTTTTTATTTGATTTTTTGATTCCAATTTAATTGGAATTGTTTATAAGATCGTTTATCGTTAATTAAATAAATAATATTAGCCACAAGAGAGACTGTTAATTAATTAAATAGAAATTTAGAGTGCAAGTACGGGAAATTGCAATAACGGTTTTGCGATAATACTGATAATAATGATAATACTAATAAAATAATAACACAATAACAATTATAATTATAATATAAAATATATGATAATAATAATAATAATAAAAAATAGCGATACAATTAATATTAGGATTAACATTAACAATACACACGAATAATAATAACAATAATAATAATAATAATATATAATAAAGGTCCCAAGAATAAACAACGATTATGATAACGTCAATACTATTGCTGCTGCTGCTAACGATGATGATGATGATGATGATGATAATGATGATGATGATGATGATGGATGATGATAATGATCATGATGATAATGACATAGTGCGATTATTATTACTATATTAATATGGCAATACGATGATATACATATATTATATGAAATACAATGATATATTTATCGAATATTTATTGAGCATTAGCGTATCTTGTAGTACGGTTGTACAAAGTAGGTGAAAATGCGAAAGAGGGAGAGAGAGAGAGAGAGAGAGAAAATTACATAAGAGAGAATGAGAGAGAATGAGATTGAAAAAAGATTGAAACAAGACAGACAAACAAAACAGATAAATACAAACACGAATAAAGGAAACGATTAACAAATAAAAGAACAAAATTTGTGAGATGACAAGGAAACTCGCTTAACGATCCTAAACATATAAACGGCAATAAAGTCAAAGAAGGGGTGAAAAAGGGGTGAAACACAAAAAAGACGTGCGCGCATGGACGACACGAGAGAAGAAAATATTCGAAAATCGCATACACACACACACACACTCATACATACATACATACACATACATGCCTACTGCGTATCGATTATTAGAAAAAAAAAGAAAGAGAGAGAAGAGAAAGGATTTTATGCGGAAAGAAATGGGACGATTATGATAATAATAATAATAATAATAATAATAATAATAATAATAATAATAATAATAATAATAATATTAATAGTAATAAAAAAGAAAAAATATTCTCGCCCCCCCTTAAAAAAAAAAAAAAAAAAATAAATAAAGAAAAAACGACTAAACAAACGCTTTTTCGCCGTGACGTCCGACATTGTATTTTCGTCTCACGATCCTTTTTTTTATATTACGAGAGATTGTGAACGAGATTGTTCATGTTATATATCAGGGATTAGACTAAAATAGTATAATACGCTGCGAACGAGGTTATGTCAACTCGATTAAAGAAAGAAAGAGAGAGAGAGAGAGAGAAAAAAAAACAATCTTTTTTGTCGGGATGTTCGAGGGTGGATGAGGGGAGTAGGAGGAATCTCAAAAAAAAAAGAAAATTAAAGAGAATAAAATATCAAATAAAGGAACAAAATCGTAAAGGTTGTGTTGTGGTAATAATGGCGGAACTGTAAACTCATCCACCCAACCTCCCCTAAAAATATTCAACATAACGAGATAGAAAAAAAAAAGAGAGAGAGAGAGAGAGAAGTGAGAAACTATTGAAATGCAAAAAGAAAAACACCAATGGGGGAATAAATAATGGTGAATAAAAAAAAAATAAATAAATGATCAGTGATATATTTAATAATCGTTCGATCGATTTAATATCGAATGAGGTTTATTACTATAAGGGTAGCGAAAGCAATAATAATAATAATAATAATAATAATAATAATAATAATAATAATATTAATATTAATATTAATTATATTATTAATAATTATATACTAATTATATAATAATAATAATAGTGATTAAAAAAATAATAATGATAATAATAATAAAATTGAGTAATTAAGCAAATGGGAGTGTCAATGATGAGATTAGAAAAATGATGAATTAGAATGCTTATTTGTCACATTATCGCGCTAATTATTATTAATATTATTACTATACGTTTTGTCCAGAAAATTTATCAATTAATTAACAATTAGAAAACTTAGAACTTCATTCGCAATTTGCAATTTTTTCGATATACAACAAATGAAATATCACAGGAATAATTTTATAAATTCGTCTGTTTTACGTCTACGTTTATAAAATTCAATGAACAAAATATATGTATATGTATATACATGTATTTTATTATTTGAAAATGATTATTATTATTATATCATCATCTCGTCCGTGCGTGTCGTATCTTTTGCGTGTTAAAGAAGGATCGATAGATAGATCGATTAATCTAAGGTAAGGATCTAACGATCATGTAGAGATTGTAGATAAGGTGTGCATGATTTATGAAATAAAAAAAAAAGAGAGAGAGAGAGACAGAGAGTGAGAGTGAATTATAAAAATAAGAAAGAGAGAGATAGAGGAAGAAAAAATTAAAAAAAAAAAATAAACACCCAAAAAATACCCATAAGTAAAACAAAAGGAAAAACAAAAAAAAAACAAAAAATAAACAAAAAATATGAAAACGAGCGGGGACTATAGAAAAAAAAAGTCCAACTATTAGTTTATTTATACCTGCAGTCACATTCACACAGGACACATACACATACACATACGTACACACAAGCGCAACCATAGATAATATAATATATATGGTATACACATATAAACACAAATAATATTCTACAGAAATAAAAATGTATATACGTACGTATTAAATTACGTTATTATATACTTTTAGGACATACTTACTTATTATACATAGAACACATAAGTGCATAATAATACAACAGAAACACTGA
This sequence comes from Polistes dominula, assembly GCF_001465965.1. The sequence goes on from NW_015148975.1 coordinate 3,364,579, forward strand.
CACATAACTTGGTACATACTCGGTGCTTTTATAATGGCGATGATTAAAAGAATGTTACAAATCATCATGACTTTTTTATCTCACATTAGATTAATATAGATAGATTTTCTTTATATATTTTTTTATTTTTTATATTTTATTATTTTGCTTTGTTTTTTTTTTCTCTTTTATTAATTATCAACCCATTAGCATCCTTCAAAAAATATATCGTATTATCTTCCTATTCCTGTAAATTTATTTTCAGTTTATTTTCAGAATTTTTGGAAGAAGATGGTGGTTCAAAATATCGACGACGACGACGACGACGACGACGACGACAATAATAATATTCTGGTAAAAAGTGATGTATAATTTTATTTAATTGCATCGACGAATCGATATTTTTTTATCGGTGATTCCCTTATCATATTCATACAATCGAAATTTAATAATAATAATAATAATAATATTATTCGTGACGTATTACAATTCATCATCACAAAAAGGTCCGTTGTGAGTTTCTTTATAAATATACATATATATTTATAAAGAAGTTCTTCATAATATATATATATATATATATATGGGTATGTGTATGCGTATGTGTATACAGTGACTTACAAAAGTATTGTATTCGTAACCATTCCTCCACTGTCAATTTGAAATTTTTACAACATTACAAGAAAATATGAAATATTTAAATTTAATGATAGTTTTACTAATTACTTTTGTAACTAATTGTATATATATACACACACACATACATTAAAATCTTATTTATTTGTTGTTTCTCTTAAAATTTGTATTTCTCTAAAAAATAATATTAATATTTATTTAAATAATCTTCTTGTTAAGTTGTGCTAATAAAACGCACAATAAATACCCATCGATTTTTCGAAGTATAATATCAGAGAGGCGTTGTCGTTTCGTTCGACGTAAATGCGTTTCGAATGTTTGAGACTTTCGATACGTCTTTTGTACAAACTACAAATGTTATTTTTAATTAAAAGCATTTTTTTCATTCTTTTTTTTCTTTACTTGGTCGTTTAGAATTTGCACAACCATGAAACATTTTCTTCTTTATTTTTTTTTTTTTGAATTTTCTTTACGCTTTCTTTCTTTCTCTCTCTCTCTCACTCTCTCTCACACTCTCATAACCTTTGTTTCTTTCTTTTTCGTACGAAACACCAAATACAACGATAAAAAAATATAACATCGTAGTATTATTTTTTAAAAAAAGAATCTAATTTTAAATTTCATTATAAGAAGTGTGCACTATTTCATTCGGAAGAGCTCTATTTTAAATGATTAATACTCGATATTGTTAATACTTGTCAAAAATAGTTTACTAAGAAAATTCTCGTATAAAATAATAATAATAAAAATAACAATAATACATACATACATACATATCTTTAACATAATCATTTTACTTTGGAATGCCATTTGTTTTTCATTTTTCTTTTTGCATTTTAATTCGTACTGCAACATAAAGTGCTACAATTTTTATAAACGTACCCCCGCCGGTTTTAAACGAGTGCATATTTTCTTCTGCCATAATTCATCTTTCAAAAAATATCGTAGGAAAAGAAAAAAAAGGAACAATACAAAATATGTACTCGTTTACGCGAACTTGTGTTTACATCAGCAGAGTTGCATACATTATTCAAAGTCTTTTCTGTTTACGTCGTTTCGTAATTCAATTTCACATTCGAATTAGAAACTTTCTCAATCCTTGGAAGCTTTCTAAAATCTAAATTACTACAAAAGAGTATAAATAAGTCGAATTTTTATTTAATTTAAGTACGAAAACTGTTAAACACAGACTCAATCACAGTTTCTTGACCAATGTACTTTTTTTTGTTTATTCTATCCTATTCTTCAATTTCTTGTTCTCCCTCATTCTAAATTCGATGAAATTATGATAAGTATACTTCGTCAATCTTATATTTCTTTTTCTTTCACTATATACAATGACTATTATATCATCACTTGTTCTATGTTCGATTCATTTATAAATTAGCCTAAATATAATTCAGCAGTAATAATACTTATGATAATATAATAATATTATAACGATCTTAATAGTAATATTAATAATAATATACTAATAAGGATAATGAGGAAGGTAATAACAATAATAATAATACTAATGTAACATAATTATCTGAAAAAGACTCTTTGAACAGAACAGAATCCTATTTGGGAAGAAATTCATTCAAATAAATATATCTATACTTATTTAATTCTATTCTTTTGTTTTCTTTATATTTTCTTTTCTCAATATTAATCTATATTTTAATTGTTGAAATCAATTTTATATTTCATATTGATTTTCTAATTATTAATCATTTATAATTTGATAGAGAAAAAAAATATGAAATTTCTTTCGATTTTGGATCAATAATAGTTTGTTTCAATTATAAAACGTAAATTATTTCTCTGATGTTTATCAGAAAATGGTTCCTGTTTTCAAGCACTTTTTAAAAGAGATATATCAAGGAAATAACGGAAATTGTCAGAACGATTTTAAAAATATGATGTTCTTATCAGGACGTATTCGATGGTCAATAATAGTTGTCGATAAAATGATGTAAACTTTGATTAAATGAGTATCGTTTAGGACGATATTACATATCATTTGTTAAGGGCAAGCTTCGAAAGGAACTTTGTAAAATCGATGCCATTTGCAAACCACTGAAATGACTCAATATACTTACTATTTAAATTTTCAAATTGATTCTTCCGAAATCCTTCTTACGCGTTACTCTTTTCTTTTTCTTCTTCTTTTTTTTATTTTTATTTTTCAATTGTTCTTGTACTAATAATAAAACTAAAACGTTCATAGGGCACAAAAACAAGATGGAGAGTTTGGTATTGAATCTTGAGCTCGTCTCGTATAAACTTTCACCAACTGGCAGTGTACCCTAATTAATAAAAATTAATGATTGTCGTTATTTGTTCATTTAATTTGTTTTCATTGTAAATTTTTGATTCTAACCTTATTTTGACATTAGAATTATCGATAACTTCACCATCGCAGTTCCATACGCTAAGGCCTGAATTTTTCTGTGATCTTTGGATATTATTTTCAGTCTGCAAACGCAACGTTGGCAGGGCACGGAATGTGAATTCTCTTGCTCTGTAAACCTCGACGAAAGGTAGATCATACTGTAACAAAAGAAATATAAATAAATTAAGATCAAGATTATTTTTATTTCTTTATTATTTCAAATTCTATATTATATTTTAATGAATAAATCTTACCAGAGTTTTTTGTTTGCTAGAAAGTCTTAATAACATTCTAATATTGTTTATGAAGGACGTGTGTCTTACTAAAATAACGTCGACACAACCATCACCTATATGACAATGTGGGCTAAAACCCATTGGACTTCTCGAACAAGCACATGACACGTTCGCACCATTAACCATAAAAAATTTACCCTGGACCGTCAACCACCCTATACAATAAATTTATTACAATGAATACAATTACAATTACCGATTTAATTATTCAAATAAAATCAATATAATAATAATAATAATAATAATAATAATAATAATAATAACAATAATAAAATTGTTCTATTACATACTTGAAATTTCTTTATCGGGAACACAATTGTGCATATGTTGCAAACATCTGGAACAATTTTTCATGCACCTAGTACTAGCTGCCGGATTACAGGGATCAGAAAGTAATTGTATTTCACCTTCATATCCTTTGTTTGCAATAATTTTTTTAAAACCTATAAAAAAAAGAACACAAAAACACCGTTACTCATTTTGTCAATAGAGAATAAACAAATATAATAATATTTAACTGCTAACTGTTTTGCTTCCTTATTCTCAGAACAAATATGTATTCATAGCTTTCAATATGAATAGATGAATAATTTATAAGCATTCATGCTAAGAGTTTATCTTTAAACATGATTTAATGACATTTATAAGAATTCAAAATACTTTACATCCAAAGTATAAGTATCATTATCAATATAAAAAAAAAAGAAAAAATAAAGAAGATATTAGATTTTCAATTTTATTTTTGTTTTTTTTTTTACCAGAATAATCGTATCTTTGAGGACCCATCCATCGAAATTTCTCGCTATCGCGTATGACATCACCGAGGTATCCATAACTGAGGACACTAGCATAAAGCCTTAATAAAGAATGATTGCTATGGACGGAGGAAAGGTCCAAACCAGTGGTATCTCCAAAAATGATATGTATAGTAGCTGTTTGCACATCAGTCGTACCTGGAAAGAAAAAAAAACGAGAGAAAAGTAAATAAAAAAATGTTAAAAGATATTCAAGTTGATATGTGTATAAAATTAAAATTTAAAAAAAACATGAACAGAGGTTTAACATAAAGTGTAAGAGGTTACTTTGAAGGTATAAGTAAAGAAAAATAAAATACCATGCAAACTATAGGCCACGGTGTCGGTACTTCCACTAGGTATTACACCAATAGGTAGAGTAGGGGCTGGCAGTCTTGCCTCTGGGTCGTCTGGATCGATTTGTTGATCCCTGGCAGCTCTCAAGACCAGACCATTGAAAACTTCAGCAAACGTACCGTCACCGCCAATACAAACTATCGCCTACAATACAAAAACAAACTTCTAACTAGAAAAAAACTACAAAGATTTTTTTAGTTCAATAACATCCAATGTCAAGGTCGATGTTAGATTCATCGATCGATCCTATCAATAAGACTACTTATAGAAAGAAACTTTTCAAATACGTCAAAGTTACATTTATAACATGGCTATAGAATAATTACATACTTGTTGAAAGAACAATAAGAAAGATAGAGAAAAGAAAAAAACCGATTAGAATCGTAATGTGAATCGATAAAAATATCGTGAGCACGTTAGTCTTAACATTTTTCATTTTTAATAAGGAAAGTAAAGTAGAACGCAATTAATTTTTAATGCAATTTCGATTTTTCAATGTTTACTCTAGTTTTACCACGTTCAACCGAAATAGATATTCTCGTTTATCATGACAAGACGAATGTGTGGAAATCGAATTTATTTAACATTTAACATTCTTTATCAATAATTGATGGTTGTATATACTTTAAGATTTATAAATATGAAACAAAAAATACGTTTCTTACGTGAAGATCACTCAAATCTGACGTAAGCAGAGTATCACGTATATGTCCAGCCCTTTCTGTAATAATCATTTTCGTTTCGATACCAGCGATGGTCATCAAAGGTTGTACATCTTTTTCCCATATTTTCAATCCCTTCTTTTTACCACCTATAGGGTTAACGAATAACATCACTTTCCGTGGACGATATGTCATACCTGAAACGATAAATATTGAAATAATTAAAACATTTTATTTAGCAACGTATCAAAATGCGGAAATGTGTTTGAAAGCAAAATGTCGATAAGACGAAAATTACACAAATTTACAAAACAAAATGTTGTCATCAGCCGATAATCGTATTCTGGTTACAAAAAAATTTATGAACAAACATCGCACGTTTATATCGTATACCATTCGTATAAATTCCGTAAATTTAATCGTCTTACACAATTTCAAGCTGAATTTCAAGCTGAATTTCAAGCTAATACTTTTATTCTTTTGTAAAATAATTTAATAGTTTTATTTAGATTCGAGATTTCGCAAAATGAACAAACGATAATAACTTGAATTACAGTTAGATAAGATTATTTTTTGTTAAGAATACTCGAGTAAGACGTTAGTTTTACAATGAAGTATACTGTTGATGGAGTAAAGTACATGAAAAATGCATGATTACAAAACAATTGAGGTACAATTGCTTTCGTGCTTACGTAAAATGTAAAATATATTCGAGTCTTGTTCCTCTCTCTCTTTTATAAATGTACACGAGCAACACACTAAAAATAAAACCAACAATACACTAAGCGTTGCTTTACTATAATTATGTTTTTATTTTTGCTAAAAAAAGAAACAAGCAGAAGAAAAATAAATATATAAATAAATGAAGAAAAATAAGGAAACAAATGAAAATAAAAGCAAGTTTCTTTTTTTTTTTTTTTTTTAAACAAACAGCTTATCATCGTTGACGTAATCGTATTTCCAACCAATAACATAAAAATTTAATAAGCCAATTAAAATACTCAGAGACGATCTCTCGTTTTTCCACCTTGTTCTTTTGTTTATTCTTGAGTAATTAAAAAAAAGAAAAAGTCGATTGTCTCTCTCTCTCTCTCTCTCTCTCTTGCAAAGTGAGTGTTTTTTCTTCCTTCAATCTTATAATTAACTTTGAAAAAAAAATTATCTTCATCAGTGATAATAAACGATCGTTGTCATCGATATATTCTCATTCCAAGAAAATTGACGTGCCTGTTATTTTCTTTTTTGCTTGGATTTTTTTAATGAAATAGTTTTAGAAATTGTGTAGAAAATACTCACCTAAAAGATAATTTCGAATGGTTTTGACCCAAGAAGCAACTTGACGAGGATCGGTATGGCTCATGGTAACACTGTGATGACTCCATTTATTTTTCGGTCCTGCCACGGCATAATGTAATATAAAATTCGTTGGGCAAACTGTTGGTGATGTGGGTGAAGTCGAAGTTTGTTTTTCCTTAACATTAACACCATGAATCCAATCATCTCCATAACGTACAGCAAGAACATCCGTCATTGGAAGCGACCATCTTGCTGAGAAAATGAAATTTCATGAAATTTTATGTAAATCAAAATGGTATTTCTCCTCAGTAAATAAATTTTAACGCTATCAAATTAAATCGAATCAAAATTTGTTAAACATGCAAACAATTTTATTTTCTCTTTTAAACTTATAAATTATTAAATGAGATGATTTAATGAGATGATATAAAAAAAATATTAAAAAAAAAACGAGTAAGTATTTTTCATTTCACATTTATTCCTATCATTAGAAAAAAAAAAACGTACAAAAAATAATCGATAAAATTCAAAGAGTTATAAAAAAAAAAAAAAAAAAAACCCAGAAATGGTTGCCATTTTTATTTTTTGTCACGTCGTAAAAAGTAATATAAATATTAATAAGTACGTAATATAGCATACGTACCTTATCAGTAAGTAATAAGTAAGTGTACGTGCATTTGAATTGATTACCCTGGAAACGTTCGCAATTTTATAAAAACGAATGATTAATATCACTGATTTTATTCTTCACGATTAGATTAGCTTTTACATTATCACTCGATTGCTAAATAATAATTCTTGGACGACGTGTTAAATAGAGAACAATAAATTCATTATCTATATATATATACGTATATATAGATAAAAATTCTATATATATATATATTCAAATTCCATGAATTAAAATGAATGTTAGTGAGAGATTAATGAAGATTAAAATGAAAATCAAAATAAAAGGTTCAAATAATCAATTATTCAAAGATAATCCGTCTAATTGATTCGAATAATTAATTATTATCTTTTAACTCTTACTTTTTAATGTACTTTAACCCTTTGCACTCCACTGTCTCACCGTATGGGACATCGTGACTCTAGCCTATCACTCCAATGTCTCAACGTATGAGACATTCAAGTTTACTAATGATTACAGGGAATTAAATTATTTCAGCACAACTTTTTGAAACATGCATGTTTCCCTGATGTTTTCTCTTAAAATAGCACAAGACATCGAATCAAAATATAGTAAAATAACAAAGATATATAAAAAAAAATGTCAGCGGTTTTTGTGTTGGAAGAGAATGCGAGACGCGTGCTCACGACGATCTGAAAACTTTTTGACCGAACTTGAGAAGAGCGATAAGAAAAATTTGTAGAAGAAAGGTTTTTATAGTTGCATATTTCGCATTTTATAGTGAGATTTATAATATACAAAGAAATATTATCAAATAGTGTCACATTTCAAATAAATACAATGGAACGCGCTCGCTTTTTTTCAATTGCAACGCTATTACACACACACATTCTCTTGGTAAATAAGTTCTTTTGGTAAAAGTTCTTTAGGTAAATATGTTCCTTGATGTTTACAGATTAATATAAGTCCAATATCATTAGAATCCGTTTCTTAATTCCAAAGTTATATTAAATAATACGAGGGTCTGTAAATGTGTCGTTTCTGCCGCTAAGTCGCGCGGAGTTGCTGTAACCCAGCGTCGAAAGTTTTGCAGAGTGCAAAGGGTTAAACAACCGTACAATTGTATAACAAGAAAGATAAGAAAAATTATTATAGCTAAGCTACAAATAAATGATATAAATAATATTAAAAAGAAGAAAAAGAAAACAAAGATTGCTTCTGCTTTAACGTCGGTACATGTGTACTAAATATAATATATATAT
>NW_015148975.1:3372873-3419639 GCF_001465965.1 Polistes dominula
ATATATATATATATATATATATATATATATATATATATATATATTAGAGATAAGAAAGATATATTTGATAAATAGCTTAAGTTAACCTATTGAAACGAGTTGTAAATGTATGTTTAACGTTAATTGAGTGAGGTACTTGAAATTAAATTTAAGTGGAGTACTAAGTACATATATAAAAACCCCAAATTATTATTTTAATATTTAATAAAAACTTAATTTCTAAAATTAGATAATTAATTTTTAAAAGAAAAGAAAATGTAATGTTTAAATTAATATAAAAAAATTGTCATTTAAAAAATCTTTATTTTTAAATATGAAAAAACTAGTCATTTAATTGAATATTTGTGCGTACAACATACATAAATTAATTTTATTATCAAACGTTAGGATTTTGAGAAAAAAAAGATAAAATAATATAAAAGAACAAAAAATCAATAATTTTGGTATAAAAATAAATTCGAATTGGAAATATCATTGATTTATTTGCATACGTGCTGCATATGCATATACACTTAGGTTATGCATTTAGTCTGACAATGGGGGACAAATTGAAAATGTCCGATCGATTTATCATTATTTATTACTCGTTGATGTAGGTCTACCATACTCGTTTTACGGTTCACTAACATCTGTCAATTATGCGCGTACTGGCATAACCATCGTTAAATATTCTTTTCGTTCGTGCTGCGAATACAAAACCAAATTGATATTCTCAACGTCATGTTATACTTATGAATATAAATGTAAGATCAAGATTCGCTTTTCAATAGCGTCTCAATCTCATTAAAATAAATCTATCTTATTGTTAGTTATAGTATCAAACAAAAATGAAAATTAATGCGAACATTTTTATATACAAATTTTATACAAAATAATAAATTAATAATAATAATAATAATAATAATAATAATAATAATAAACTTAAAACAAAGGATGCAACATTTACTGTGTATCTTCGTAAGCATCTAACGACCATCAAATTGAACTTAACGAAGATATATTAAGCGAGTAATAAAAAAAAATTTACGTCAATCGTGTTACATAAGAAAATTTGTTTCTCATGCTAATGTCATTTTTTCTTCTTTTTTTAAACAGTAATAGACACTTAATTTTAATTATCAAGTGTCTAGTTTCTTTTATCTTTTCTATATGTTTGTTTGTTTTCTTTATTTTCTTGTTCTTTTGCTTTTTATTATTCGTCTAGTTTATACGACACGTTCGTTGTATTTTTGGGACATCTTGCATGAACGAAAACTCATAATGAACGTTATTTGAATAATTTTCAATTGGAAAATTACATCGTCAATCTTTATAGAATTTGTTTTTTCTTTTTTTTTTTCTTTTTTTCAACAGTATCCTCGTGCAATATTTTAATCACTTTTTCGTGTCTTTTAATATTGTAAAAAACTGTAATATAAATGTATAGCACACGTCAAAGACCGTTTAAACTAGTTTTTCTTGAAAAAGAAAAAAAAATAGGACAGCCTTTCACTCTTCATATCCTTCAGTGAATCGACCATTTCCTTCTGGGGTCATACGTTCCATTTCAAACTAATTGTAGGTAAATAAGTGTGCACACTTATATATCCTATCTTTTTACATATGTGCCGATAATTATGAAAGTGGTCTATGTAAGTCAAAATTAATAAAAAATGAGTTTATCAGTTATTACGCACTACATTATTATAAACTAAATAAATTCAATGTAATTTGAAACCGACATTTATCAAAAATGAATCGTTAGATAATGTTTGTTATTTCAATATTGTATAGAATTCATATAACTCTTTGGGGCACGGTGGGATTAAAAGTGTCCTACCTTTTTGATACACCGTACTACACGGTGGGATATTTTTAGTCCAACCTCGAAATATTATTGCAATAACTACACATGCTCCTAAGTTTATATTTCGTCTTATTTAAGCAAAACAATTAGTTATTAACTCTTTTTTTATGTTTTTACATTATTACATTATATAATACTTTTATTAATAAAAAATATACCAATTTTGTTTCATTTAAAACGTAATCAAATTTCCATGCAACTATTTTATTATCTTCTATTTTATTATCTGAAATTCTATGCCACAAAGAGATAGTGTTCAAGTATAAATCTTTAAAAATCTCGAAACAAGAGATATATGACTTAGACCACTTTCATTAATTATGGGCACAATTATATAATTAATATCAAATCATTAACTTTACTGGTTTTAATTTCATTTAAAAATTACAATGACTCATTTGTATTTTTCATTTGGAAAAAATATTTGCAAACAAATATCTATCCGTTCTTTGACATATATATATATATATATTATATGTAATTAAAATAATTATGGTTGTTCCGCGTATAGAGAGAATTAATTTAAAATTTTGTTGAAGTTAGATTGATAAGTAGTTAATTTTATTAACTTTTTTGAATAAACATCAATAATAATAAACTCGCAAATTCGAAATCATTAAAATTCAAAACATAAAAAAAGACACACAGAAATTGGAAATATTTTTTTATGAATATTAATTGATCAAACCAATATGTCAGGTTTCATATTCGCAAAAGAGGAAGTTCAGTCGATTTCAAGCACCCAACGACCTCGGCCCCTTCTCTTTTCTATACACACATACATACCATATTCTCTAATACTTTAACATCTTCTATAAATCTGTAAAAAGGTATTATTTTTTATTTACTTTATTTTTTCTTAATAATAAATCTCGAATTTAAGGTATAAAGATAATATTACATTGGTGTACAATAAAATTATAAAAATTAGACCTTTTAATAATAAAAACAGTTTTTAACTAAAAATTATACTTTAGATATTTTTCATTATATATTATTTTTATGCACCACATTTTAATTTTTATAACTCACACATTATACTTTTGAATTTAAAACTTTTCTCACTATAAACTACACGGTAGTATATACATATATATCTATATATATAAGAGACAGGTATAAAATTCTCATAGAATGAATGTACGACCTTGAATCGTTAAAGATTTCCGAGAAAATGTGAACGACCTTAGAAGGCCGCATAAAATTTGTTAATCCGTTTGTGTACATCTCATCAATGATAATAAAAATTTCCGTTTCGAAACTTCGGAAATAATAACATATATAAGATTTCCTTATTTTTTTTTTTTTTTCTTCGAAGGATTTTAAGACAACATATCAATCATTCACCGTACGATTTTATTACAGCGCGATTTGATATGAGTAAGCTAGTCTCGTGTAAATATACAATATTTATTTCCGCATTGCGTGAAGATAATACTAAACGAAATAGACACACGTTTGACCCCCAACATAATTCTAAGAAAATGTTGACACACCTTTTTTTTCAGTGTCACCGTTTTATTATCTTATTCCATAATTTCATTATAATTAAGCTAATTAAATGTTATATACTTTATGCAATTTTTCATACATTGTTCTATGTTTTTCTTCTTTCATAGTACACACTATTATTTAAAAAAAAAAAAAAAAAAAAAAAAAAAAAAAGAAAAGAAAAGAAAATATAAGGTTTGGTTGAAAAGTATTGAACCTTGACACAAAAACTTCTATTTTTTTTTTCTTTTCTTTCTTGTTTTAAATAAAAATGAGTTTGACCTATATAAAACATTGTTTCTACGTTAGGTTGAAAACTTTTGAACGTGATAGCGTACATCGTAAAAAAAAAAGTAGATAAGTTAGTATGTATACTATTGATTAAGAGGAAGTAGAAAGATATGTAAATCGAAATATTCAAGGACGTTACTCGTGCACGTATCGACACATGTTTTGACGTCCACGTGACTGGACCATCTAAGTGTCAGATATTCTTCGATTGTTTTTATCTCTCCTACTCACGAATCATATATAATTTATATTTTTATACGCATACATACATAAGTACATGTATACAATGCATGCATTTATAAATTATCTTAATATATATAAATTACGTGTCACGTTGTTTGTCCGCAATGGACTCCTAAACTACTGAACCGATTTTAATAAAATTTTGCACACTGTGCGCAGTTTCATCCAACTTGAAAGATAGGATAGTTTATATATCAATTTATAATCGCAATATTATTTTATTAATCGCGAATTATTTGTTTATTAACAAAGAGTTATGATTATCTCTGTTAGTTCGATAAGATTCTAACAGATGGCGGTATAAGGTAATTCATTAACTTAAAGATGCGTGTATCGGACTGATTGTGAGTTACAGCAACGCGTGGCGGGGCACCTCTAGTTTAAATATATTTTTCAATCAATTTATTCATTTGCCATTTTTTTTTTTTAATAAATTTCCATTTTTCATTTTAAATCTTTTTTTTAATCCAACAGCATTGGTTAACAAGCGATAATAATCTCATGAAATATTCTTCTCGAATGTAAACGTCAGTATGAATATGATCGATTTTGAAGGCTAGGTTTCCTACGCATATTTATTCTGACATGAGTGAACCATATTGAATAAATATATTTATTTATAACCGAACGAAAATTATGAAAAAAAAGTTAAAGGAAAAATTATGTTATGTTACTTGTAAAAATAATATTCACAAGTGAGAAGAAAAGATTCGTAATGGAGATTCATCATAAATATTAAGATTAGTTGATAAAATAATTTATACATATATATAATAATGTATAAGGTATGTAATATAATATAATGTATTAGAATTTTTAATCACTAAAGATAACATTTTATTTGATTATCATTATTTATTGATCATTATTCGATTGATTATAGGAAAAAATATAAAGTTTCAAGATGGAGGACACTTTCCTTAAGTGGAAGTTAACCTCTGAGGAATCGTATTAAAATATTGAAAATATATTGTATATTCGAAAGACGACGCATTTAACATATTGACACGAATTATTGCTATAACCTCGAGTTTATAGTCGTCATTTAATTTGTTATTACAAAAATATAATAAACAAATGGTTAATGTAATCGCCATATTTCTTCAGAAACAACAGCGCTAATATTAATTTATTTTTTTAAACATTGCAAAATAAATGGAATATTAATGAAAATTAAGATTTAAGATAGAAAATCATAAGTAATTTTTATCTAATCTAATTGTTTCCGTAATAAATAGAAACATTTATATTGGAAAGATTATTATAATAAAAATCTTGTTATCTCGAAGGATCATTGTAAAAACATTTGGAAAACAAATACACGACAATATGACGATAGTGATAACATCACTATACGTATATACATCCATACTTATGATTTGAATTGACTAATACTACAAAAGAGTAGTCTTCTTCCTACAGTGTCATACAAATGAAAGGGCAAGGTCAAGCAACAGCAGTGAGACATTTTCTCGGTACCGACCGACTTCCACCATTCCTTTCATTCAAGAACGCGTTAGTATTAGCGCGAACCTTCAAAACGCAAACTAATTTTATTTGAACGATTCTAAAACGATTTATCTAATTGTACTTTATATAATCTACAATAGAATATTTCCATTTAATCCAACTAATATAAATGATATATCTAATCAACAAATAATTAATTATCTTTTAATCAAAAACCGAAATTCTAAAATTTCCAATTACTCAATATTATTAATCTTATCTATATCTTCCTTCTTTTAAAAATTAATTTTCATTTCCGATATCGATTTACAAATATTGATTAATTGATTAGAATACAAAGTATATACAAAAATAATATTCTTCCCCAAAATAAATTTCGTTTCTTTTCAAAGAAAAAACTACGGAATAATACCTTACGTTTTTAGAGTCAAGCAAAAAATATTTCACGCGTAACTGACGTAATTAATTGCCACTGAATATAAGGACAAAAAAAAAGAAATCAGATGAAAGAGAAGATGTGATATAAATCTTTCACTTTCACGGTCAACCAAAAGAGTTTAACATTTACACGAAAACAAAAAATAATAAAAGAAACGTATAAAAAGAAAGAGAAAAAAAAATAAACATCCATTCAAAGAAAAATATTCAAAAGTGCGGACATGTTTGTTCCCTAATATCAAAAAAAGAAGAGTTTGAAAAGAGGTGAAAGAAAAAAAAACAAAAGGAAAGCAACACTTAAGGAAAAATATGTTTCCTACGTTTGTTTTGATATATCTTGAAATAAGTGTGCTACGCAATAAATAAATCTCGGTATCGTATCGGACTTACTATAAGGCGGTCTTTCCGTTTCCCAGATGAGGGTGCCACGATGAAAATACACGCGACATCTCTTCTTCTTAACAACGAAGGTATTCAGTAGTACAGATTTTGACGAGTTATCAGCAACGTCTTGCATTTTTTTGCTTTACAAACTTATCTTTTAATTGAAAATCCTTTCCTATCTCTCTATCTCACTCTTTCTCTAAATCAGTCTATCTCTTTGATTAAATAAAATAAATAGAAAAGAAAGTAAGAGATCGGTAAGAAGAAATCGTTTGGAAAACTGGCTAACACGCGATAACATTAACAACACAACAACTATAGCGCAACAAGGAATAATAATAATAATAATAATAATTAAAAGTACGGAAACAACGTGAGTAAGTTGTCAACGAGAAGAACAAGGCGACATCATTTGGTAGTACGATCGATCCGTACGAACACTGTGAGCGAGGCCGGCCGTACTTGCGAGGAATCTGTCTCTCGTTGCAAATGGAGAGACTAATTGTAGGAGAAAGAGAAAGAGAGACAAAGATAAATAGATAGATAGATAAATAAAAAAGAGTTAAAAGAGAGAGAGAGACAGTCGAAAATCGGGAAAGCCTTGCACGAAAACTAGGTCGGAAGGTAAACGCGCGAGAATGCAGTCTTTCCCGCACACCGTTTCGCAGTCTACTGCACTCTACTGCACGATCGTGCTCAACACACGATTAGGAGAGCACTCCGTCATTACACACACCACACACTACACACTACTGTGCGACTACTACTATAACACCACCACCACCACCACTACCTTACTACTGTTACTACTTGGACTCTTTCTTCCAATGTTTTCTTCCTATTATTATTCTTACTACTTTGCTACTACTGTGCTGTTACTGCTGCTGCTGCTACTACTGATGTTAATACGGCTACCTGTGGTGCTACGTTAGCTGTTACTACTGCTGCCGCTACGGCAGCAAATAGTCGACTGATTTATCCTTCTTTGCCTTTCGCGATACGCAAACAGAAACAAGAACGATCACATTAAAGTAGGGAGAATGATTCAAGGTACTTTCGAGGAAGGATAAAGGAAATGGTTTCCAAGGATTATTATTATAAATGTAAAAACCGAGTTGATATTAATATCTTTTCCTTTTTTGATTTATAGTTTACTCTCAAAATTATTCATCGTTGTTATAACCTCGAATTATGGAAAAAGAAAATAATGTTGATCCATGGATGTATATAAAAGCTCTTTAAATATTTATTATTTTACAGTGCAAGAAATTGATGAATACAATTTCTAACTTACCGACTAATCGATCGCTCGTTGGTATCTCTTTTCTACGGAAGATCTCGCTAGTGGCGGTTTTACCTCGTGTCGGTAAGATAGATTTCCTAATAATGAATTTAGTTTTCAAACTTCATACTGACAGTAAGTATAGATAGTACAATATGCTTTGCATATTTTCTTTATTGCTGTCGCGTTAGTGTTCGATGTTCCTTTTATTTTATTTCTTATTCGTTTAATTTACTTCATAAAATATATAACTCGAATTTGAGTTGGAATATCACAAATCAATGCAATGCAATAGAAATATCAATGAAAAGTATAGTAAGTCATTTCTGAATGATGGGAAACTTTTACAATCAGATAAACTTCGTTTTTCCTCGTACACTTGCTTCGTTTGAACGACCGAGGACAAAATTAAACTATCAAAATACGAATCTATTTTTAATATCGTACATTAATGTAAATTAGTTTTTTTTATTTCTCGGATAAAATAGATTGAAATAAATCATTTGTAATGAACTTATTTAACCATGGAATTGAAAAAAAAAGATTTCTTTTGAGAGTATTTGATTGACCGCGAATAATCTTCGACGTGATATAAAGAACTCTTGGAACTCTCGGAACTCTACATGAACAGAGTGTTATCAAGTATTTTGCGCGGGAAACATTGTAAAGAAAGAAAGGGAAAGAGAAAGAAAGAAAGAAAGAAAGAAAGAAAGAAAGAAAGAAAGAAAAAGGGAAGGAAAGAGAGACGAGTTGTACGATCGCTTGGCGAACGAGCAGCATTCCAAGACGACCATCGCCCGCATACTATACTCTGCCAACGACAGTTCGCCAATGAATATCCTAATCGTGTTAAAATGATTAAAAGCGTATTAAAGTAAGTTAAACGTATCTTTTTATCATTTTATAAAGGATACGTTTAGTAACAAAACAAATATTTGATTACATTTATACAATGTGTTATATAAAACAAATACTATAAAATAAAACAAAAACAGAATTTCTTTTTATTATCCGTCAAACCGAAATTATTCTAATATTGATTATTTGTATGTCTCAGTTAATTTTAAATATTGTTCCTGCGAGATTCAATATGATTGAGAAATGTTTATTATTGAGAACCACTGGCGGAGCAGTGATTGTCGTTATATTCGTACACGAAAAATAAAAGTATCGTGATATTTGTAGGAATAAAATTCAAACTAATAAATATCTTTGGCAAAGGATATGTGAGAGTACTTAAATTACTTGGTATAAAGAAATTTATGAATCTATCAAACCGTGACATATTCGATTAACCGGCATTACTCATATGTCTGAATACGAGTCTGCAATGGTAGCGTATAAGAATAGCTTACGTTTACACGTTTCGTATTTTCGTATAGTCTTCAATCGACATCTGTATCAATATGTATGCATTGCTAGAAAATTATAAAAAAATATTTTAACATCGTTGTATTACAAAATTATAACAATTGCATTTAGAAATATAAACACAATAATTTTGCATTATAAACATCCGTAATTTATATTACATATGAATAGAATTGAAAATAATTTATTGATTACAATAAATGAAATAAAAAACAAGACAAGAAAATACTTTAATAGTTTCGTCAAATTCCAAAATATATTTTGATTCGGCAGTGCGTCATTAGAACTTTGGATGAGTGAAGCATATGTAAGAAGGAAAGAAAGAAATAGCAGTCTAGAATGGTGGTTAAAATGAATGACGATTAGTTTAGTTCCTGGGGCGAAAAGATGTTCTAGATACTTACCTGAGAGATTAGTGAGTAATGCGCATGCTCTAATTCGAAAGGACCAATGAAAAAAGGGCAAAGGCATGGTAGGGGCATCGTGGGGGCTCACGGTGGCCTTGCGCGTTCTCTCAGCTTTGTGAACGTTGGAGGTACGTCCATTTTGTTAACGCGTACGATCCCGGCTAGTCGACGCCGGTGTAGAGTATAATTCACGTTCGATGCGAGTTCACATGACGGCGGGGGTATTATAGTCGTGTGGTGTAGGGTCAATCGCGAGCAGTGGCTGTCTGTCGGCGGCGTACGGTGTCGCATCGTTTTCGTCTTTTCTTTGATTCGTTGAGAGACGAGGAGAGAAATACGATTAGAATTATTCTTTATAAACGCGTGTGAGAACCTTTAAATAATTTGACCATCTTCAAGATTGTTAATATTATCGACTATTTATAACCGTGATAGAATTTTTATCGGGTTAAAAGAAATTTTTATTTGTTGTTCTCTCTTCTCTCTTTTTTTGTACTTCCATCTTTTCCGTATCGCGTCTTCTTTCGAGATTTCGGTACAAGATGGCGGACATACAGGGAACCCCAGTCGCTCAGGACGCCCTGTCCGTCGTACAGCTGGAACTTGGTGGTAATCCAAATGCCTTGGCGTTGCGCAGGCCATTCGACCCGGTGGCACATGATCTTGATGCGACCTTCCGCTTAACGCGGTTTGCCGATCTTAAAGGATGAGGGTGTAAAGTCCCTCAGGAGATTCTTGGAAAACTCCTAGAGGGACTACAGGCAGATGATAATGCCGCACAGGATCATGAACATGCCCACTTTATGCATATGGCCATTCCGCGCATCGGTGAGTTATTATGCTTATGCGTAATTAATCACACGCTCCTGTGCGCGCGTTCGCGCTCACTCACTCACACACTTACTCATAGAGAACACAATGTGCGAGAGTACTTCTGAACATACGAGTACTCAACGTGATTGTGTAAGAGTTATATCTTTATGCATACATGATTTATTTTTTTTTCTTATCTATTTTTTTTCTTTTTTTATAATTTGATGATATTTTATTTCTGCAATTAAATTCTATCTTTGATTTGATTTCTAATATTTATGTACATTCTATCTTATCGATTCTTATTTGTTTTTCTTTTCAATGCAAATTTCATATTTCCACATTTAATATTGCAATTAAGTTAAAACTCTTGATAAATTTGATTTGAAACGACGTGAAAGTTTTTGGATAATTCATACACAAACGGATCGATCGCGATAGGAAAATTCCATTATAGAGAATGGGTAGGGGCACTAAACATTCGATTCCATCCCTATTCAATATGGCGGCGAATACAACCATCTCCCGCCTCTTTTCTCCCACGCTTCCGGAAGTATAGGTGTTCTCAACTTCATCGTATGAATTATTGGCGCGCTATATAATTAACGTTATGAAATATAACATTAGATTTTGAATATATAATTTTAAGAATATTATTTAATTAATAAATACAAATATTTATTTCATTCCTGCTAATACAGTAGAATACTTTAATTTTATTGGGTATTCTAAAGAAAAGCAGGTAGAAAAATATTTAGAAATTTTCCATACTGAAATGCTTTTAATTGGTATTCCAGTGCTGTCGAATTTCTTACAAATGAATTTGATAATTTTTGTTTTTTTTTTTTGTTTTTTTTTTGTTTTTTTTTCTTTTTAAATTGTATTTTAATTTTAATTACGACATTGTTTCTAATGAATTGTATTAATTGTTACAGGCATTGGTATGGATTCCTCAGTGACTCCTTTAAGACATGGCGGGCTTACTTTGGTACAAACAACAGACTTTTTTTATCCGCTAGTTGATGATCCCTACATGATGGGTAAGAGATATATATGCATCGATACGAGTAACAATGGAACCAAATTATTGAATTTATTTTTCTAAGTATTCTTTCTGACATTTTAGTTGAAACTTTGTAAATGTTTATTTAGCAATTTCTGTTAGCACTTTTATTGGAGTATGTTTTCAGGAAAGATTGCATGCGCCAATGTCATCAGTGATTTGTACGCCATGGGTGTCACGGAATGTGACAATATGTTAATGTTATTGGGTGTCAGCACAAAAATGACAGAGAAAGAACGTGATGTAGTTGTTCCTTTAATTATGAGAGGTTTTAAAGATTCAGCACTGGAGGCTGGAACAACCGTTACTGGTGGTCAAACTGTTGTTAATCCTTGGTGTACGATAGGTGGTGTCGCTTCTACTGTTTGTCAACCAAACGAATATATTGTGTATGTTCAAAATTAATATCGTTTGCGGTGTGATTATACTTTGAATATTATGAATGGTCTTAGTAAAAAGATAAAATGATAGTAGTAGTAGTACAATATTAATAATAAGCATCTAAAATCTATGTAGACCAGATAATGCAGTTGTTGGTGATGTACTTGTATTGACAAAACCTCTTGGTACACAAGTAGCTGTTAATGCACATCAATGGTTAGATCAACCAGATCGTTGGAATAGAATTAAACTTGTTGTTAGTGAAGATGATGTACGAAAGGCTTATCAACGAGCGATGGATAGTATGGCACGTTTAAATAGAATAGGTATGTTGAAAGAAAATAATATTTTCGTCAAATATCGTATTATATAAGTGCGTGTCTAAAATATTTTGGAAATTTAATTGCAGCTGCGAGATTGATGCATAAATATAATGCACATGGAGCGACAGACGTTACAGGCTTCGGTCTCTTAGGACACGCACAAAATCTCGCGAAACATCAGAAAAACGAAGTCTCATTTGTTATCCATAATTTACCTGTTATTGCCAAAATGGCAGCAGTAGCTAAAGCTTGCGGTAATATGTTCCAATTACTACAAGGACATTCAGCTGAAACGAGTGGTGGGCTTCTTATATGCCTTCCTCGAGAACAAGTACGTTTATATATATTTATGTATATCATTTTGATCATTGTATACGCCTGCTAATACAGTAGAGTATTATCTTTGATTTAATATTCTAAAGAAAGGCAGGTAGATAAACGTCTAGAAAAACCCATGCTAATTTGCTATTAATAAGCATTTTAGTGTTGTCAATTTTCTTACAAATGAATTTTTTTTTCTTATCTTTATATTGAAAGAAATTATTTTGAAGATTTTGACAAAATATTTATTTGTTCAAATTAGGCAGCTGCGTACTGTAAGGATATAGAAAAACAAGAAGGATATCAAGCATGGATTATTGGTATTGTGGAAAAGGGAAATCGTACTGCTCGAATAATCGACAAGCCTAGAGTTATCGAAGTTCCAGCGAAAGAAAAGGATGGAGAGCTCTGGTAATAAAAAGACCAGAAGATTCTCAATCATTCATTTTGAAACATTTATAATATTAATAAATGGCACACAAGAACACCAAACAACACATGATTAATTAATGACATTAACGAACGAACCACACGTGCTGAATTTAAAAAAAACTTGACAAAAAGCCTTCACTTTAATCAATTTCATTTTCACTTTTTACTTTTGCTTTCACAGAAAATGCATTATGGATTTCATTATCATTTGTATTCTAAAAATAATATCTTATTAAATATCTATTTTTATCTTCGTTTTTTTTTAACGAATAAATTATAAAAATATTTTTTCCGTAAACAAGCGAAAAGAATTAAATTTATATTTAATTATTTCAAAATATAATTTATATATAAAAATCGACCAAATGTTTCTCGATAATATTTCGAGTTTTATCGTTGATACTTTAGTAAAGAAAAGTATTGTTAAAAGTAATTCGATTATTATGATGAAAATGAGAGAGGGGGGAGGGAAGAAAAAGACAAATTATAGGACTAAAGATGAAAACACATATGTACTATGATTAATTAATAATTAAGTAAACACACACAAATAAGTATAGTTTAAGGTAGCACTAGACTAATTATGCTTTTATTGCATTTGATCAAACTGGCAATATACTGTGAATGAAAAAGAAGAAAGAGAAAGAATATTGATGAAGATTCGTTAGTGAGAAGAATCTAAAAGAAAAAAAAAAGAAACAAACAAACAAACACAAATAATAAAACACAATCGCAGAATGTATAGATATGTATATTTTAAGAATGATAAAATACAATAGAGACTCGAGTAATGTAAGATGAAGAAAGGCTGTTGTAATATGTAATATTGACTTATTTTATATGATAATGATAATGAGGTTGTGGTGACGACGATGATGATGGTGTATTTAAAATAATTGGGACAATTTTGACTATAATATCTCTCAAAATGTATTGTGTGTATTTGTAAAGTCTTATTCAGTGGCAAGATTTCGAAATAATTCCGAATCCCTGACGCGAATAATAAATTTTGAGAAAGAAGATTATATTTGTCATAGTGATTGATCTATAGTTAAAAAGAAAAGAAAATAAATCAAAACTTTAATCCTAGAGTCTCTATTGGGGATGTAAGAATTTATATTCGTAAAATGTTGTACACATGTTTGTACTTGAAAGAATGTAAGAAGGATAATCTTATAAAAAAAAAAAAAAAATGAAAAATAAATAAATATATTAAAGAAATAAGTTTGCAATAATGAGACATATGTAAACGAAATATGGGATTTACAAAGCTAGAAAAAGTTTATGGAATAAATGTAAAAAAATAAAAAAAAAAGGAATGCCCATGGTTCACACACATGTTATAAAAAAAAAAATAAAAAAAACAGAGACGTGCAAAATTATTCTCGGATTAAATCAGAAATGATTAATTTAATTTGTATATTCATTGTTATATTTCATTGTTCTTAATTGACATTTGGTTTTTTGGTGTATTGTAATATTATAATTAATTATAAATATGAGTAATATAACGAAAGTGAATAAATGTTGAACATCATATCGATAAGATAGAAGGGGAGAAAAATAATTAAATTTAGAAGAAGAAAAAAAAAAATAAAGCGTGAAGATATACAAACAGGACAATTGATTCTGCGTGCTGACTTTGAACGTCTCTGTTGGAAAGAAAGTCCTCTTTGTGAGAGAGATCAAATTTTACTTCCTCTGCTAGCTAGCGTTCGTTCTCTTTGCTTGTTAGTTTTTCTAATAATAAGGAACAATAAATTGAAACATGAATATAAATAGTACAAGAAGAGATTCTCTTAAAAATAATTTGAAATTATTGAATCTGCAAAGTAACGATCGCTGTAGCAGGGGAAATATAATAAAATAAATAAAATACGGCCTCGATAAGGCCCAAAATCTAACAACCTCTGTTCTAATGGATATAAGGCCTTTTAATTATTGTCTCGTTACATATATACATACACGCTTTTGATAAATTCAAAAAAAAAAAAAAAAAGAAAACCCGGCACAGGCCCTAACGTTGTATTACTTTTTCATATGAATAAAGTGCTACTTTGTCAATAAATTAATCGAATTTTCGTAATTTTACCTATTACATTATACAATTATCAATACTACAATTTTTATTTGAAATATTAGTTAGATAAAATTGGTTAGTGTGTGAAGTAGTTAGTATCCAATTGATTAACTGTATTTTATTATATATAATATTACTTTTATGAAAAACCTGTTTGTTATATGACTGGCCACAATATAAATATTTATTCAATTAGTTACTATCTACAAATAATTGTTTATTAGAAAAATTATATTATGTAATCGATTACTTTATACATAAGCCCTTACTAAGGATTATTGTTGACCCAGAACCTAACTACTACATTAAATTGTAATGTAACTATTTAAAAAAAACTGGTTATTTAATCAATTACAGTATAAATAATGTTAATATTATACCACTAATCAATTCATGATAAGAACAATAGTAATCATTTAAAAATAAGCTCTTGACCATCAAGCTAAAGTCCATTGATAATACAATGATGGTTATACTACTATTGCGTCATTTGTTAGTTGCGTTTCGTACTCCAGGCAGTTAACAACGTGAACCTAGAATCTTAATATCATTCATTATTAGGTGTGAAAAATGTATGAAATGTCGTAAGGTCTAACTAAATATAAACGACCACATTACCAGTGTACGATGATAAGACAGATAACGAACTAAAAGACTAGACACCGAGTTCTATCTACGACAAATACCGAATTTTCACGAGTCCTAACGAATTTGAACGAACGATAGGCAAACCACGCTCTATTATAAAACAACGTGAGTAGGAAATAAGAAGAGAAGGTAATAAGACGTCGAAGTTAGGAAAACATTTTACCAGAGGATAGATTTAATGGTAGCGCTATCCACGTGTTTATCCAAGGCTGCGGCCTTCAGGGCCGTCATACTTGGTGCCCCGGCTTCTGGGAAAGGAACCGTTTCTTCAAGAATTGTTGAACAATTTAATGTTAAACATATTTCCAGTGGAGACAAATTACGTTTCCACGTGAGCACCGATACAGGTACGTTTTTTAATTCACCTAAGAAATTATTTTTATAGGTTTTTTTTTAATTTATATAGAGAAAAGAAAAGATGTTTTTTAAAATTAAACCGAAATTAAGAAAGAACGTTTTTTAATTGTCAAGTTGCATTAAACTACCCTTAGACATTTTATCCTCGTTATCGATTTTATTCATCCCTTTTTTTTAACCAATCAAAATTAAGAAGAATTGGTAAATTTAAATCACTGTTCATTGATTTATTCGTGTATTTCAATTTAATTAATTTTCTTAATTAATTATTTTTCTTCTTTAAAAGAAAATTTTCCGTAGGATTAAATTTGTTTTTTTTTCTTCTTTTTTTTGAGGTTAACTTATCGATCTGTTTACGCGGGAAATATTTGTTTAAACGGAAGGGAAGAAATCGATCGTAATATTGTGTCATGTTTTTTTTTTTCTCTTAAATTACAATTTTTATATAACCAAAAGAATATGTATAATAATTTATTTAATTAAATAATTAAATATATATATCTAACTATTTTTATTCTTGTATTTAATCGTCATTGAGATTCGTCGTAATCTTTAAAAGTGAATTGAACTGATGCCCAAAGATCAATGAGTGTGTAACCTCGAATTATATCGAAAACAATGAACGATTATCGAGATATCGTAAATGACGAGTTTAAATATCTCAAAGGAATTTCAAATGTTTTAATAACTCATCTTCTAATATTGGGTCGACGGACGATATTTTTTCATTGATGATTTTGGTTTTAAATCAAAAAAACTATATAAGAGTAAATTATTATCCATCCGTTTGTAGATATTCTAATGATTCATTCTTACGTAATATAATCATTGATACGATACCAATCTTTTTATATAGATATATACATACACGCACGTGTACTATATGTACAGGGTGTTAATAAAATAAAATGTAAGAAAAATCCATACATAATACGTGAGTCAATTGAAACGTTTCGAGTTTTTCATAGAAACAATTTGTTTTTGATTTTTTGTGTTGAGTCTCAAAACTTTTCGACCCATCAACTTTAACCAAAAAAAAATTCATTACAAAATGTAATTGTTTTTACACAACGCTCAGAACTTTTTCCATCCACTCTTGCATATAAATTTATATAATTAAATAATCATATTGACGATGCAATTAATTACTCTATTATTTTGATATTAGATTTATATTTATTTTTTCGTTCGTTAACTCATCGTCATCCTTATATACGGGTACGTACACCCTTCATCGTAACAAGTTCGTTTATTAAAAGTTGCGAGAGAGTAATCATTGGCACAGCACGTCAATTACTCTTTTCAATGTAACTACGAGACATACGTGACGTGTATATGTGTGCATGAATACGAGTTTTAGTTTATATATATATATATATGTGTGATTTGATTTCGACAAACTGAAATCATGTCACCGTATGATAGTTAATTAAAATGTCTCGCAACGATTTCCTCAGAAATTTCATTGACATTCATCATCTTCGTGTCTAGAAAATCGAATGTCATTGAAAGAGGAAAAGAGAGAGAGAGAGAGAGAAAATGTGAATATTGCAACGCAATATTAATTATCATGTTTTTTATATTTCGTAGTTACGAGCATGTTTTTGGGACGAAAATAAAATGTTTAATAGCAAAGGTCGTATTGATAATTCGTATTAAAAAGTTTGCAAATA
Source organism: Polistes dominula (assembly GCF_001465965.1). The sequence goes on from NW_015148975.1 coordinate 3,390,188, forward strand.
CATTATCCGATATATTGAACTCAAATGAAGAAAACATTTTGAAAAGCGGCAAAATTTGAATTATTATTAATATTAGGAAATATTTCAAAGTTATCAATGAATGATATTTCAATATTTTTGTTATAATCTAATAAATTATAGATTGTAGTTGTATTATAAAGATGGCTGACCATATAACGTTTTACTCTACTTTTCAAATATATATTTCTTATATCTTTTCTATTTACTTCTCTATTTATATTGTAATTTTAAATATATATATATATATATATATATATATGTTTTTTTTAATAATTAAAAGAAGTTAACTATAATAAATAAAAAAAACAATTTGTGCAAACCAATATTACCGCCCGAGTGCGGTGCATTTTTTGCACCCTCGGGTTGATACGGGCCTGAGTTTCGAATCATATAAATATATTATTTTATTAAATATTTAGTAAATCAATTAAGTAATTATAAAAAAAAAACATGACACATTTAAAGATTACTTGTTAATTACCGTCCAATTAATATAAAAATATAATAATTAGAACTTTAAAATATTTTGTTTGTTTATTCAACAGAATTAGGTAAAGAAGTAAAAAAATATTTGGATGGTGGAAGTTTCGTGCCAGACGAAACGATGATATCCTTAATCGGGAAAGAAATTGAAACTGTAGGTGATTGTAATTGGTTGTTAGATGGTAAGTGTAATTTAATATTTGAAATATTTTACCTTAGAATTTATTAATCGTTATTTAACACTATTTCTTATGATAAAAATAAATTCGATCGCACGAATACTTGGCACGATCCGCTTACAGGATTCCCAAGAACATTGACTCAAGCGGAAATGTTACAAAGAATTCAACCGGTGAATCTTGTTCTGAACTTGGATGTACCTACTTCGGTGATTTTAGATCGAGTAAAAAATAGGTGGATTCATTTGCCAAGTGGAAGAGTTTATAATTTAGGATTTAACGATCCTAAAGTACCGGTAAGTTTAATCATAAATCAAATTATTCATTTATAAAATTGACAATTAAATTAAAATTTAAGTATTAGTTAATCTAATTTGAATATTAATATATTGAAATTATTTTAATTGAACAAAAAAAAAAAACAATCCAATAATGGATGGATTTCGTTATCTCGTTAAATAATATTAACAGATAATAAATAATGATCATACTAAACATTTCTATTTGTCATCTTATCATTCTCTTATGTAACAGACGATTATAAGCTTTGCCTTGCAATATGCATAACGTTTTAAAATTAAAATAATTCTCAAGGTGATTTATTATTAACATCTTTTCAAATATCTATATGCGTGTACATAAATATACGTGTGTATATAATATGCACAGGGTAAAGATGATGTGACAGGTGAAAAACTTATTCAAAGACAGGATGACAAACTGGAGGTTGTTCATAAACGATTAAAAGAATATTCTATGAAAACCGAACCAGTAATCAATTTTTATCGTAAACTTGGAATACTTAAGGATTTTCGAGGTAACACCACCAATGAAATGTGGCCATCGATCAAGGAATGTGTTAAACAATTTTTATAATATTTCAAAGAAGAAGAAAAAACACGCACGAAAAAAACAAAAACAGTGAACTTTTTAGTGAAAAAAAAAAAAAAAATGAATTGACTGAAATAGCCTAGTTATATAGTTATGTTTAGAACTTATTTTTTACATTCAATACAAAATATACGCACATTTGTAAATATTTGTCAATGTTGTGTAGTACGTGTATCATATTATACATATGCAACGAATATTTTCGATATCGTATATATCGTTGATTATTATCGATGTATATATGTATACATATAGATATTTGTTTATTTCTTTTTTTATTATCGTTAATCATTTGATAATAAGCATAGACTGAAAAACGAGATAAATTAGGGTCTCGTGACACGCTTAATGACATTGCCAAATTTGATTTTAAATGAACAATTACATATAGTACAAGACAAGTAGTATTATCAATTGCATTATTTGTTGTAATTTTTACTTGTAAATAAATTGATAATATATAAATAAATAGCAAGTTGTATGTGTGTGTGTGCACATAATATCTGTTTATCTATACACATATAATATTTGATGGTTTTTTTCATTGCGTAAGCTGTACCTTAGCCACAATGATTAACTGTGAATGAGATTCGATAAAAAAAAAAAAAATGTTTTTGAAGTTACATAAAAACTTAAGATTAACAGCGCAACAAACACAAGTACCATTGAAAAAAAAATTATGTAACAAAGTTTATATGCCTCGTTCAGTTTTATTTATAATCTTCTTAACAAATCTTTAATGAATATGTATATACTCAACAGTGTAATATACATGTATATAATATATAATATATATGTATATATATATATTTATATATTATAAATATACCATGCACACAATTCGCAATTATCTCGCGTACAATTAATTTATTTCTCTTTTTCAGCCATCATCATCTTAACATTATAAAAAATCAACAAATTCTCTTGATACCACCGTACATTTTTCCCCCATAACGTGAGGCTTAATAATTTTACTTAAATCTTAATATACCGAATTGTCGTGAAATATGATGATACGTGCAAAATTTTGATAAAAACTTAAAACTATTTAATATACACATTGATTTCAATTATTACAATTATATTATTTTCATTAACGAATAACGATCTAGGATTATAGAAAATAAATAATAAAGATCTATCAATATATTTCTCAATGATTGAATAATTTTTAAATTACAGATTTTAATATGAATCATTGATAAACACTTACTTTGAATACTGCTTTATAAATCATACAATAATTTTATTGCAACATTTATCATAATTAATTAATTATATTATCTAACAATAAATAAACGAATAAATAAATAAATAAATAACTTAATACTTTGAAATATAATAGATGATTATGAAACAATTTTAACAATTAACGAGAAAATACAAATTAATATAAATAATAATATAAATCATACATGTATACAAGTATTTATTTACTTGTGTAAACTCGATAGTTAATTTTTATTCATATGTATGTATGTATCCATGTATTCGTATTTTACTTTGCATGTTCATTTTTTTTTTTTTGTAGAAATAATGTACATTTTACAGGAACAGTTTACTCAGGTAATTGAGAAACGCTTTGTATGCATACAAATTGCTATTAATAGTAAAATGTATCTACTTACTTTACTTGCAATCTATGCAAGATTTCGAAGGATATATATTCTACAGAAATAAATAAATATTCTCTTATATATTTAATACAGTTTACGATCGCAATTATAATATATATATATATACGTATTTAACAAAAAACAAATAAATCTTACTCCTTAAGTAGAGAAGAAGAGAGAGAGAAAGAAAGAGAGAGAGAGAGAGAGAGAGAGAGAATCCGAAGAAAAAATATAAATAAATAAATATATGTACATATGAACAAGAAGAAAAAAATCGCAACGATCTCGAGATCAGATAACAAAGAGTAAAAAAAAATTGTGCCTTTGTTTAATACTTATTAAAGATCATTGCATTAGTATCTTAATCACCATCAAACAAATAGATGGTTAGTTTAAACTTCTATCTTTTCTGCATATTTTTTTTTTTTACATACTTAAATATAATTTAGTCAACGCATTGACATCAGTCTGCAATTTTAAGACGTACACCATGTAAGATATCTTTTTCAAAAAATTCGCCATATTTTTTCTTAGTTAGAGCGTGCATATTTTTTTGTAGTTACTTTGCCTTTAAATTTGAATAACACTTAATTATTTAATAACGACACAACTGTATGTGTGTTAGATTTCAAAGTAATCTCTAATATTGTTGAATTTATCACTTAAGAATATTGGACGAATTAACAAAGGATTATAAATTTGTCGAATGTAGTAATAGTAGCAAGTAGTAATACTAATAGTATGATGTAAATAAGTAGATAGTACGTACTTTACGTAATTCGTACGTTTGAGAAATATTTATAAGTACATCGTGATTCTTTTTCTATTTATTTTTATCTTCTATACATATGAGTTCAAATTCCTCAAACTCATAATGATCTTCGAATGCACCAGGTCGTACAAACAATGTCGAGGGCAATGGATTTTCACCAACCTCTATGTTTTCTTGCAATTCTTCTCCGCTTCCTTCGCAAAATAAAAACATCGGATAATCCGCTTTCTGACTTTGAGACATAAATATCTGTAATAAAAATAGAATCAAATAAATGCTCTCATCAGACATAAATAAATTTACTTATCAAGTATTCATTTTCCAAAGTTACTCTTTTATTTCGATATCGGTTAATTCTTTTTAATTTTGTTGTTTTCGCGACCCCCTCCATTTGCAATCTTCGTATTCTATTTCTTTAAGATTTTTTCTAATATCATCCTCCCATCTACGTTTCTGTTTACTACTCGTCTCTAGTTATTTCCCGTTCGGTATACCGACCAATATTTTATGCATCGTTCGATTCTTTCCCATGCGCGCCACGTGACCGGCCTATTTTAATCGGCGTGATTTTATGACGTTAATAATGTCCGGTTTATTGTATAATCGATGTTTTTTTACATAAAAAAACATAAAATGACATAAAATAACGTTAACATAAAATTGAATACAATAAATTATTTGAAAATATTATCAATACTTACGGTCTCGATCTTTGTTATAAATTCGTCGAAAGAGTCTTTATCATATATGTAAAAACCGATGCAACAGCTGGGATCCATTTTGGAAAGTACCATTTTTCTGGGTGAGGTACAATGGAATGTTGACAAGGAAAACATTTCTTTCGACATATCAACACTTTCTTGACAGTAATGAGGATCCAAATGTATCAACTTATCTTCTTGATAACCGATGAAGTAAAGCGAATGTCTAGGACGTCCACCAATGATACCAATGCAGAATTCTAATTCCAACAGCTTAGTCAAATATGGTATATACATTGGATTTAACTTATCTGTACCAAGTCTTAATGGTACTAGCAATATAAGAGATCTCCAGCTTCCATCCGATGTTTCGCATAATTTTTTCACATCGTCCAGATAGACTTAAATATTATTAGAAATAGATAAGTTAGATAAGATAAGAAACGACTGATTATAAATAGTACTAAAATAAAATCATAAATATATATAATCTATCTTTTACCTGCACAATCTTGAGCAACGTAAACACATAAATTGCTAAACTCCCTGTGTATCTCAGCCGCAGATTTTACTGCTTGGCTTAAAATATGTGCAACTGATCCTGGTCCGTACCAATCCCCTATTTGTTTTCCTGATTGTGCACCAAGTGATACGAGTTTATGAATAGAAAGAGGAGAATGAGGTCCAGGTTGATCTCCAAACCATTTTATAATCATACGATGTTTCATCTCTTCATTTTTCTGTTCATCAGTTTCAACAGTTTGATCAGGATTCCACCTCCAATCTGTAAAGAATACATTTATTTTTTCAATTAATTATATTAATATTTATATATATACAAAAAAACAAAATTAGTACCTCGTCCTAGAAAATGATAAACTAATGCTTGCGCCATCATCATCTGACCACTTCGTAACATACAACCCCAACCACAATCAGTAGTGAAAGTAGAACCTCTTAGATTAGGAAATTCTCTTCTGTAAGTAAGCCATAGGCGTGAAATAAAATCTCTTTTAAATCCTTCGATTCCTTCTTCGTAACTAGCAGCATCTATTGCCAGGGAAACTTCGCTTCCAGTTCCTAATCCAGAAAGAGCTTCTGATGCTTTTTCCAAAGTATCTTCCAATTGTTTGGGATATCTTTGTCCTAGCAACCATACTGGAGATTCTTTAGAAAAATTTGTTTTTATTTTTACGGTCCATCCTAGAAAATGGAAAGAAATAGTAAGAAAAGAATAAAATAACAATCCATATAATACGATTGTAGAAATACAATAAAATACAATTGTTAATCTTCTAATATATATATATATATATATATATGTATGTACATACCATATTTAACATTATTCCATATAGAGAGCAATTTAGTTTTAACTTTATTATCAACTTCTGTTGCAACAGCAGAATCATCCAATTGCAATTCATAATGCGAGATTGGAACAATACGTTGAATGTCAGATACGTGGTCTGACGAACTAGAATAGTAAGTGCTATTGCTGAAACCTCCTAAAAAATCAATTTAATAAAGTTATTATATTTGACTACGAGTTTAAGATTTATAAAGTTTGTAATATACAAAACAAAGCGTTGACAGTAGCATACGGAAAGTTAATTCAAAACTATTTATTTTGTACATAAAAGAGGTACATAGAAAAAAAAAAAATTGCATTCCAAATGTGAAACTATTCTTGGAAAAAAAATAAATCTAAAAATATGTTGGATACGCATATATAAACTAACTAAAAAGCAAGTAAAAGATTGAATTTTCTTTACTCACCTAACCTTTCTCGTGCTGCTTGTATTTGTCCCTTCATCATATTCAAAATATAAACAAGGGCCTCGTATATTTCACAATAATATTTGTTTCAGATATTTTTTGATCACTCAAATATATTTACATTTTCGATTAACGAGCACCAACAACAGACAGACATTTGTTTAACCAGTAAGATTTTTGTCTTTTCACATTGTTTGAAAGAAAATTACATTTTGTTGGTCAAGGACAAAAAGAAATTAAGAGTAAAAGGATTATTACGATACGCGTCTAGCGCATAGAGAAACGGAATAAGACACAATGTCAAAGAAAGAGAGACACACACCACTTCGAACAGTGAACAATTCAATTTCTTCTTGATAATTCAGATCTGATGAATTGAATCCAGCACTCGAAACGAATGTTTATTATTATTTTAATTGATAAATAATGGTCGAAAAATGTGATAAAGAGAGAAAAAAGTAATCGGCTGGAAGCATCACTAGCACTGCACACTGATCAAAGGTCAATCGCGTATGTCAAACGAATGTCTCTCTTTATAATGGGCGTCCAAGTAAATTTAAAGTCTATCATTGCGTCAAACGAAGCGCCAACTACCGGCCGATTTGAAAACTATCTGCGCACGAGTTTTGTTTCGTTCGAGCGGAAACGCGGGAATTTTAATCCGATGAAACATATATTTATTTTTATCTTATCGATGATCGTTATGCGGAAAATAAGATAATTCTTGAAAGAAAAAAGAAAACATTGAGAATATGTTTTATACAGTTCAAAGAACCATACATCATCGGACATGTTTCTTTCCAATTAATTGCCAAGTTTTATGAGATATGTAGTTGTGATGTTTTATTAGAAAGAAAAAATGCAAAAAAAAGAAAAAGAAATAATGTAGTTTAAAAATACGTAACGTTGACCCTCTTTTTCCTTGGTTACGGAAATATCTTTCTAGCAAATGTCGTTAATCATATGAGATAAAGACCGACAGGACGTAATGCATTTGGTGCGCCACGTAATTGACGCAACTGATGGATTCCTTTGGTCGGTTTTACGATAATAAGATAAGTAATACCAAAATCCTTCGTTATTTCAATAATCTTTTTCATGCTGATGTTCACGCGACTGGAGTCACGTTATTTATTATCTTATCTTATTGTTAGATTACATTTTATTTATAATTCTTTTTTTTTTTCAAAAATGATGTTTCTAGAAGAACAGAAAGATGACTGTATCAATAATTTCTATTGAATTATTTATTTTGATATTTATTACTATTGTTTCATTCTTCGTACATTTGAGCAAATAAAAGGCAAATAAAAATTCCCGGAAGGAAGTAAGCAATTCATATATTTTATTAAAAGCACGTGTGATAAAATTAAATGATAACATCGATATCATGCGTTTACACACTTTGTACCAGTTAACTAAGAATTCTGGTAAATATCTCTTATTTTTGCTGGATTTGTTTGACGCTAATAAAAATCATTCAATAAGAAAATGAGATTACTTTTTTATACCTCATATACAATATGTCGTAAATAAATATTGATCCTTTCGTGCGATTATATCACAAGTATAATATTATTCTAATATTAGAAATACAACTTTATAATTTCTTTAAATAACAAAGAAAATAACAATTTACAATTAGTAATAAAAATATCAAAGCAAATATACGATTTATAAAACTAATTTTCAATTGTTAGATAATATAACATTATCTATAAATATCTTAACTGATTTATCATACTGATCATACATCTATCAATATATCTAAATGTTTATATCAGATATTTAAAATGTCAAAAGATAAATGATTCAAATTAGAGTTAAGGACGCAGAAACCAAGATGAAAGTTTTCTGTTTGCTGATAAAAGATAAGAGTATGGAGGAAAAGAATATTGAAAATAAACATACAAAGAAACAGGTGTTAAACGTTATGCAAACGGTGTTCTTTGCTTTAGCTTTTACATAGCTAATTTTAAGTATAGAAGAGTATGTATGCATGGTATAATACTTACTTATACGCTTACTTAACTTCAGTCTTTGCTGATGAGACGAATCGAGAATTGCCATGCGCCTCTTGTTACGAAATATCTGCTAAGCTTTTCTCACACCAGAATTTCTCTCTCTTTCTCTCTCTTTCTCTCTCTTTCTCATTCTGTCTCTTTCTGTCCTTGTTCTCTATTTCACTTGCACGTAGTGTTCTTCTATTTCTCTCTTTGTCACCTCCACCTCATTGATTACCCAAGCTCGCGCTCGTTCTAAATTTCACATTGTGCAGTCGCTGCCGCGTCTCTGATGCGAAATATGAATCAACTTTATACGAGGCATTACTACTACCACGTGAAAGAGAGATTGATGGAAGGAAATGGAACAGCGTAATCATGCGGACAATAATCGTCTTCACCGTGTGCCCGTGTCGGTCTTCGCGACAATGGACGATCATCGGTCTTTATTGAAAGTTCCAAGCCGTTATATTAGTTAACCCCCGCTTTAATAAATATCCTTATAGAAATTCTATGCATATACGTTATGTATATATGTGTGTGACTCTTTATGAAAGAGTACACAACTTTCAAAATTGATTTTATAACAAAATATATTAAAATCTGACAAAGTCGATCAATCATTCGATGAAAATTCATCTTATTTTCAGATCTTTTTATATTTCAATCGTATTATCGATTATCCTTTAATGAAGCTTTTGAAATCGTTACGATTTACGAATAAGTATTAATCGAGTATTAATATAAAAGCTTTTAAATATCTTTTAAAGTCGAAATTGTCATTTTGTTCGTAGTTCAAAGTTTTATCTTTTGTTCATATATACATATTTGATAGTTATTTATGGAGTAGAATAAAAGCAGCTTAGTAAGGTTTACTTTCCAAACAATGGAGCTGCACCTTTGTTATGAGAATATTCAGGCAAATGAGCATAAATAGTAAGAATGTTTACCTAGCAGTTAATATCCTACATTTAAATAGGAAAGAATGTTAGTTAATGGTACTCATACAAATATATTAGCTTCAGTTAATTCCCTAATATTAATAGAGAATATAAATATTTTGGAAATTTATCATAACTATACCTTTTGTGTTATATTTCAAATGCAAGCATAAAAGTGCAGATATTGTTTAGCAAGTAATTTTTTATGTTGAAAAAAAGGTTAATTATTATATGCAAAAAAGTTGTGAATCTATAATTGAAACTATTTATTTTTCAACGTTGCTCCAAAACTTGCAGAAAAAAAATAAGCTTAAAACTTGTCGACTTACCTACGTATATATGCTGATAGTATAAAAATAATATTTTATTTATATATAAATATGTATATATGTATATATTTATATGTTAACATATGCATGTAAAACAAAATAAGCAGGGTTTACAAAGAAGGCTTACAATCGTACACGTGTATACGTATGCATAAAATGTGTTAATGAATAGATAAGTCTGTTTGACTGCGTATACAGAGTGTACTCAGTTGCAATGACAAATTTATCTTTTAGGATGTCAACAATAGTTTCTTAAATATGCGAACGAATGAGTCAAGTTAAAAATATGTATGCGCCATACTTATGTATATAAATATATATATCTATATTTATGAATATATACGTGTGTATATATTCTTGTATGCAATTTTAAGAGTGCGAGAATATGCGCACACTTATCAAAACATTTTGTGTGCACGTGTGCCTTTTTTTTCTTCTTTCGCAACATTCGCAGACATTTTTTTTTTTTTTAATTCTTTTTCCTTACGTTTATTTCCAACGTTTCTTCTTATTTTTTTTTTATGCTTGTCTAATTATAAATGAAATCACGCGTGCACGAGTATTTGAATTTTGTTTGTTGAAATAATTACTACTAAATATTACGATTAACATATGGATCAAGTATTTATTAGATTAATATTAAAAATATAATTTTTGTTCTATTTTGTTCCCTTTCGTTTTTTATTTTTTTCATTTCAAACACGATATTCGCATTTAAAGTGTACGAACAGTACGCGCTTTTAAATCGTACATCTACGATAAAAGAATTCCAGAACGCCATATTTGAAATTGCATTTTATATAGCTTTTTTATTTTCTCTCTGTATTTTTTTTTTTTTTCATTCGTTTTCATTTGCTTTTCTTTTTGAAAGGATGGAGGAAAAAAAATGTACGTAAAAATTATTCCAGTCGTTGGGAAACTAACGTAAAAATATCGAATGTGTAGATACGCGGTACGATGTGGACAATTTTTCTAACGATGTTATATATGGTTACTTTGAGAGTAAAGTGAACGAAGGACAAATTAAAATGGAAAAGAAAAGATGAAAGATAAGAAGAGACAACATGAATAAAGATGATAAAAAAGCATACGCGAGCGTATTAACACAATGTAGTAAAGAGGAACGCAAGCAAAGAAGAGCTTACAGAAGAAGAAGAAGAAGAAGAAGAAGATGAAGATGAAGAGGAAGAATAAGAAGAAGAAGAAGAAGAAGAAGAGGAAAAATATACGCGAGCTTTTAAGGATGGGCCGAGTGAAATTTCGTTTTTCAAATGTCAATGGAGGAGGAACGAACTTGTGTTCCACGTTCAGATATGCTGACGTCAAAGCGTCGTACTCGAAAATCGATGCTAAAAATACGAGAAATTCTTCTCCAAAGAAAACAAGGATTGATGGGATGAGGATGAGGGACTGGAACGGGGTTCTTTTTAATATTTAGGAGTGAGTTATGGGATGGACGATAAAAAACAAAACGAAACAAAAAAAAACTAAAACACAATAATAAAAAATACTCGGTAGTTCGATGACAATTAAAATTCCATCTATTTCTAGTACTCTCGTAACAACAAAAAATCGGAAGAGTAAATTTGAAATCAAAATATACGCCATCGCTGTATTTCGTTTTTTTTTTCTTTTCTTTTATACCATTTTGATAGCAAAAACGAACTATACTAATTTTCAATTGTTCTCCTTTCTACCCTATGCGTAATATCAAAGATTATTTTGGTTTGAAGGAATACGAAACGTTTTAATCGAGCGCATGTAATAAGCGATCCTGGAATATTTCCGTTCTATCGTAAGATAAATACCAATTGGACGTAGCTAGCTAGCTAGCTAGCTTGCTAGTTGCCTAGTCTCGTTAAGTAGAATTCGATGGATCGATATATCGGATCGTCTACTACGACGAGTAAGGGAAATAAGAGGAGGAAGAGGAGGAACAGGAGGAGAGGAACAGGTCAAATTGATTTAGATCGAATCCAGGCAAACACTTTGAATGTAAGTTTAACAACCGATAACATTGTCTAGTATGAAAAACCTTCAAACGGATTATACCAATCCTTGATCTTATTTTCATTTTATTTTTCTCTATCTCTTTTACTTATAAGGGATTTCTTTTTTTTTTCTTTTTATTGATTGTTTGTAGTAGAGAATAAAAGAAGAGATTGTAACGACAACAGGTTGGAAGTTTCGATAAGGAAAGGTATCGTCCTCGTCACGGTAGGAACGTTTATCCTTGCGCTTACTGGAGCTAAAGAAGCGCAAGCGAACAAACGAGTACAGAGGGTGGGTGGGCAGTAGGGTGCTGATGGCGGTAGTGATGGTGGGGTAGTCATGCTGGTGGTAGTGGGGAAGGAAGGGTTCTTCTTCGACGGTGAGAGGTACGTCACGGCGTTTAACCTATCGTTCGTGCGAATGTGCAAGCTACGTATACGTATATGGGGTGGGTGGTACACTGGTTCTTCCAAGTGATGGTAGTTGTGTGGGAAGAGGGGGTAGAGAGTAGCTCCAGAAAATAGGGTGGGGATAGATAGAAGCGCGAAACAGTGGCGCGAGAGTGAGCTTGCTACTGCGATAGAGGACGAACCAAAGAGAAAGAGAGAGAAAGAGTAGAAGCAAAAAAGGGAGACAGAAGTAGGAAGAGAAGAAGGGGTATGTAGAGAGGATAAAATAGCATAGAGAGTGGATGGATGGGTGAGAGGGTCGGTGAGAGGGTGGGTGATAGGGTAGGCAAAGTAGTGGGGGATGTAAAAGGGGCAAGAGGGTAGGAAAGGCCGGCCGGCCAGTCGTGCTGTGGCGGCAACTTGGAGATCGTCGCTTGTCCGCACACTCTCTTCTTCCCCGAACGGCGATGTTTCCAAACAAGGATCCTTTGGTTCGTCCTATCGACACTTTTCGAGGACGGATCGTCGAAATCACGGGGGATGAAAGTTCTCGATGGACGCTCGATGAGCCTCACCGAACAACCACCCTGCTCTCTACTGTCGCCGTTTAGGAGGAGACAGGACTGATAACTGAACGAAATTTAAGGAAGAGCAAGAGAGAGAGAGAGAGAGAGAGAGAAAGGGAGGATATTAATAATAATAAAAATAATAATAAAAATAAAGCAACACAACCGGGAGAAGATATTAATGTTAGTTGTTTAATTGTTAGTTAGTTTGTTTGTTTGATTGATCTATCTCTGACTGTCGTCATTTAAAGTCAATTTTCTACTATTCGCGATTTACGATTACATCTCGACGATTTTCGCGAGTCCACGCCTACGAGAGAGAGAGAGAGAGGGAGAAGAAAAGAGGGATGATCTTTGCGGAGGCTGCAGTTGCACGGCAATCGCGCGATTTCCTTTCGCGATGGTTTGCTTGGTAAACACACAACACGAAGAAGGAGAGAAAGAGAGAGAGAGATAAAAAGAGAGAGCAAGCAAGCAAGCAAGCAAGCTAGAAAAAAATATATATATACATATATTTCTATATATATTATATATATGTAAAGAGAGAGAGTGAGAGAGAGAAGAAGAGAGAGTAACTTGTTTTTCCGAGCATCGAGTCATCTCCTCGCGCAAGCATCGTCGAGATTATCGATTCGATACGTATCATATTCCAACGTGCTATCGTCGGAGCTCGTTATTTCGACTTTCATTTTTGGAGTAAGATAGATAGATAGATAGATATAGATAGATAAACACGCATAGATAGAGGAGAGAGAGAGAGAGAGAGAGAGAGAAAGGAGGGAAAGAATGTGAAGCAAATCACGGTTAACTTCGAATATCTGTATGCGTGCGTGCATGCGTGCGTGCATGCGTGCGTTGTGTTAGTTCGACGATACATTTTCTTTTTTTTTTTTCTTTCTAAATTGAACGTGCGTGATTTCGTGCGTGTGTAATGTTTGTAATGATTTGTTAGGTAATAGATTATTATTATTATTATTATACATCTCTGGACACATAAATGATTGAAAGAGAAGAAAAATACAGAAAGAGTGTGTGTGAGAGAGAGAAAGATATATGGATGAAAAGGAAACGCGTTATTTAGGTCAGTCAGCGATTTTCGTGCCCGAGCCTTTGAACGTCCACTCTTGTAAGAAAAAGAGAGAGGGTGCGAGGTTGTAGCAAAAGAAAATCGAGGGTTGATGTAAACGGTGTTTCCTAGAAAAGAAACTGAAGAGTAGCTTGTTAAAGAGAAAGTGAGAAAGAGAACACAGTAACTTGGTAGGTATTAAAATTCGTGTTTGTGTCTATCACCAGCACCCTTCTTCTTTCTTTCTCTTTTGCTCTCGTTTTTTTTTTTCGAGAGCGACCTTCGAACTTTCATTCACTCTCATCACGCCTCGCAACGCGGTATTCTCACCTTCTTATTATAAACGTATGCAAATATAAATAAATACGGTATCACGAAGTTGAAGCTTGCAGATGATTTTTTCGAACTCGGATAAATATATGTATACACGTATATGCGTTTAGGTGTTGGGTTAATTATTTTATATTTCTATATATTTATAATTTATAGTTTAATTTTAATTTTTATATAATTTATACTATATTCATAATTTATATTTATTAAGAATTACATTAAAAAAAAAATATATATATATATATATAATAAATTATTATTATTATTATAATTTTATATATTTTATTTTATTATATTTTTTATTATAATATATATATAAATAAAAATTATTTATCTTCTTCTTTCTCTCATTTTCTCTTTTTCTTTTGTTCGGAATAAAAAATCGCAGTTAGGAGAATCAAGATTCTCGAGGTTAAATCTTTAGCTGGTAATTTAGCGGATTGAAGAACGGGCTCTGATACGGACGTGAGACTTTTATCCTCGGGGAAAGAAAAAAAAAAAAGTTTTGTTCTCCTTTTTTTTCTTTTTTCCTCATCGTTCTCTCCCTTTTCTTCCTTTTCTATTCTCAGAAAGGGGAAGAAGAAGAAGAAGAAGAAGAAGTAAGAAGAAAGAGAGGTAGAAGATTTGAAAGAAGAATATTTCTTTCACCTCTCTTGCGTGAGAAAATAACAAGTTGCTAGTGGACCACCACGAGGAAGACGAGGTGGAGGTGGTGTAGGTGGAGGAGGAGGAGGAGGTCAAGAAGCATCGTGACGTGATATTGATTGATTTGTTTTTGTTGAAACACAGATCCACGGATAACGCACGGAGAAAAAGAGAGAAAAATAAAAAAAAATAAAACAAAAATAAAGAGAAAGAGAAATAGCAACGTTTGAAGAAGAATGTGTGTCAGGACACTCGATACTCGACAGTTCTCTCTCGTGATTGGACCAAAGATACGTTAGAAAAGTTTTGTGTGAGAAAAAGAGAGAGAGAGAGAGAGAGAGAGAGAGAGAGAAGGAAAGAGAAAAAGAAAAATATAGACAGAAATAAAAAAAATAAAAAAAAACAAGGAGAAAGGGTAGGAAAAAAAATAATATATAGACACAACTAACACAACGGACCATGTACGTTCGTACGTTTACATTATTCGATTATATTTAGTTGACGAAATTTTTCTCGAACAATAAAAAATGATAAGAATACCAACGAGTATTCTTATCATAACGAGACCAAGGAAGAAATATCTCGACAGGATAACATCGATTTGCGAGCATCGTAAAGGAAACGGATCAACGGTTATCGATCCTAGTTGTCTTGTCTCGTTCTCGCATCACCGAACCCATTCTGGGACACTTCTCTTTATTCTGCTACGAGTTTACCTTCGATCAAGGATACGATCGATTTGTTCCAAATTTACTCAAAAACATATAATAGATTTAAATACCGATAAATTATTATTATTATTATTATTAATAATAATAATATTAATATTATCATCGTCTACATCGTTACTGCAGTTAGAAGAATTTGTTCCTAGTCGAATAATATCGTTGGAACGAATATTTCTTTCAACCATAGAAGAAGAAGAAGAAGAAGAGGAAGGAGAAAAAATAGAAAAAGAGAGAAAAAGAAGGGGAAAAAGGGAACATTTTCGTAGAACAAGTAGAGTACTGTGAGAAAAAAATGTCAACTATACCTCCTGGTACTCTAAATCGCGTAGCTTTATTTCGTTTAAGATTACGAGCTGAGCAGTACGGAGTGGCTCGAGTAGTACGTTAAGCGAGTCAAATCCAAGCTTTGAACGATCCCAGGTTAGCGTGACACGAATTAGAACTCATTTAGGTAAAGTGTCGCCCGTTTTTAAGGGGTCGTGTGATAACAAGAAAAAATAGAAAAAGAAATAGAAAAAGAAGAAAAAGAGTGAAACGAAGTTGAAAAAGAACTTTGCAGTGGACCACATTAAGGTAGGGGTAAAGGGGGGGCGGCAAAAAGGAGGCTTTTTTTCGATGTTGCTGGTGTTTCTCGTTGAAACGAGAAGAGAGATTAGGGTTTCAGAGTTAAAAGCGAAATTTGCGCGATGAAGGGGGACACGAGGGGGTTGAATCCGTGGGAGGAGGATTCGAAGGTGGAGGAAAGTACGCTAAAAGAGGAAGTGCTGAAGCGTATCGTGGAAATCCGAATCCATTGCAGTAGCGTGGAGGAGAGAGGAGGAAGATAAAGGTTCGGGTAAAAGGGGGAAAAAGAAAAGGGATAGATAGGTAGATAGAGAGAGAGAGAGAGAGAGAAAGAAAGAGAGAGAAATAGGGAAGTGAAGCAAAGAAGAGAACGCCACTTCGCTGTTACGAGCTTTGCGTCAAAGAAAACGGGTCGGAGTTACCCGAGAAAGCAACACTTTTTCATCGAGATATATATATATATATACGTATATATGCACATACATACATATATATATTTGTGTACTATTTATGTATGTTGTATATAAAGAGGTAGAAAAAGGAAAGGAAAAGTTTGAAAGGAAACTAAACTCAAGAGAAACACATTTTCTTGAAGAATCGAAAGGAACCGTACGATATAGAAGGTGCTTCTGAGACCTGACTTTGGATAAAAAGTTTGACGCTCACCGAAAAAAAGTTTTATTCCGTTGAAGACTACTAAGGTGGGTTGGTTTCGTGAAGTAAAGGAAAGAAGGACACAGAGAAGGGGGGAGAGAGAGAGAGAGAGAGAGAGAGAGAGAGGAAAAGGAGCCGTTCTTTTCTTTCAATTCTTGCCTAAGAAAGAAGAAAGAAGAAGAAAAAGTTCCGGTGAAGACGGAAATGCCGAGGTTGCTTGCAAATTAGACTTCCGGTGTCGAACGAATAATACAAGGATCCTGAACGAGAAAAGATCCTCGAATCATTCTTAAGTAAAAATTACAAATTATATTATATTTGTTAATTTATATCATTAAAAATGGAACAATAGAAAAAAGAAAAATTTAGTCGTAGTTTTAAAAAAGGGGTAGTTTGTATCAGAATCGATTTTATTAATTAAAAATGAATATGCCCTTGGTCCAAGTAACAATTATGTTTCGAAGTTGATGCTTTGAAGAGAAATGTTCGGCAAGTTAATAACATTCTCTCTTCGTTCTTCGTTCTCCTAGTTGAACGTATCGGCACCGCATATCCGGCTTTTGGATGAATAATTTTGCAGACAACTTCCGGGCTTTGATTGGAAACTTGGAAATAGCTACTGCACATCCATGACGACCTATATAGGCCTCACAGGATAGATCGCATTCGATGCTTTGCAAACAACCTATTTACCGATCTCGATCTCTATCATCATCGATATTTAATAATAATAATTATCGTCTCTAGTCATTTATTTATATTTAATTAAAATGAAAAAAAGTTCGCGTAATTAAATTAGCATCTTTTTTCCATAAAAGATTTTTAAGGAAAAAGCTTTTCAAGTTTTACAAACGAATAAGAAAATATTTATGAAATAATACGAATAAATTTCGTTTTAAAACGAAAAGGATATATATACATACTCGTATATATATATATATATATTTGTATACGTTTAAGTGTTTTTGAAGTCACGAGAAAGCCTAGTTAATATGAGTATGTCAAACATACGACGAAAAGCCTAAATAAGTTGAAAAGCAACGATAAACGAACCCTTTAACGAGAACAAGATAGAAGTAAATTATTCAAAGAAAATCAACGAATAGAAAAAGAAAGAGAGAGAGAGAGAGAGAGAGAGAGAAGAGAAGAGAGAAAAACAAAAAGATGCGATCTGCATGCGAGTAGAAAAAAAAGAAAATTAAAGCTTAACGTTAGCTTTAGATTTTCCTGATCAAAATGAGACCTTCCTTGTTACGCACTGTGATCCTTTTGATGACGTTACAACAGTTACCATCTATCAGTCATTCTCGACTACACAGCGAAAGGGAATCTGTTTTGATACCGGGCGATATCGTCCTAGGTGGATTATTTCCCGTTCACGAGAAAGGTAGTTCCGCATGCGGACCTAACGTCTACAATCGTGGGGTCCAACGGCTGGAGGCAATGCTTTTTGCGGTAGATCAAATCAACAGAGAGAGCAGGATATTGCCGGACATCATGTTGGGTGTACACATCCTGGACACTTGTGGAAGGGACACCTATGCTCTCAATCAAAGTCTACACTTCGTTCGCGCATCACTTTCAAATTTGGATATAAGCGTGTTAGAGTGTGCTGATAAATCAACACCAAGAGTTAAGAAAACTGCTAGTGCTGGTCCGATATTTGGTGTCATCGGTGGATCATACAGTTCTGTATCACTTCAGGTTGCCAATCTGTTGCGTCTCTTTCACATACCACAAATATCACCAGCATCCACGGCAAAGGCTCTTAGCGACAAAACCAGGTTTGTTTCATTTTATTTATTTATATTTTCTTATCAAATGTATCGGGGGTAGGTACCTAGTTTTTTAGTCAATTGCAACAACGTATAAAATAATAAATAAAAAAAATATAAATCGATATAAATTTTCCAACTAATTACGAACAGTTACGTTGTTTCGTTGGCAATTTCAAAGAGAAAGAGAGAGAGAGAGAGAGAGAGAGAGAGAGAAAGGCAGCAGCAACTCCTACTATTGCGTAACTAAAATTACCTTCTCCAAGGATTGCGTAAAGCGTCAAGCGTTCACACGAAGTTAAAGTTTCTTCTGAGAGAAGAAGTTGCGTTAACGACAAGTATCCTTTTAAAAGATCTTGGCAAAGGGTCAGAAAGCAATGCAGTCAATCAAATAAGTTACCTTTTACTGTTTCGCGTTCAAGGTTTAAGTTTTAAATTTCATTTGATTGAGAAAATATCTAATCAAAATTTGAATCTAATATTTTCTTTCATTTTCTTAGATTTAATGATAGAAGTGTTAGTGGGACTAATGAACAATGGAAGTAACAATAACTGCATATCGCAGTTTGGTTATCCTCTTTTTACTTTTATGCTTTGTGGCCAATTGGAACATACTTTGTTGTCATTTTCATTGGAAGGCAAGCTTAGCAAAGGAAAGGGGTGCTTTTGTAAGGTTCATATTGCTTTCGGTTTCATTAGGTATTCCTTGAAAAAGCTTTAATTTCCAACTTTTCCATTTCTACTCCTACCGCTTTTTGTCTTCAAATGAATATTTAAATATATATATACATATTACTATTATAGTAATATTAAATACTAAGCAGTGTTAGAAAGAAAGAAAAAAAAAGAATATTTTCATTAAACCGAACAGCATTAACAATAGTCCAACGAAAATGAATTCACGTGTTATCCGTATGCTTGTTCTATGTATATGTGTAAAAAAAAAAGTGAAGATTTTAAACCTCATTTAGATCATTATTTTTTGTAACCCTTCAGTTTACTATTATTACTTTTTTTTTGTTCTTAACCTTAAATTAATCTTCTTTGCGATTCATAAAATATGATAGAATAAAGGAGATATTTTCAAGTCTAATAAGAGACTCGTCAGCAAAAAGAAAGAAAGAAAGAAAAAAAGAAAGAAAGAAAGAAAGAAAGAAGAAAAAAAAAGGAAACGTTTTTAATGTCGTTACTCCTGACGAAAAAAAAAGAAATAGAAAAAAAGGATAGAAAGAGATATTATATTCAGGAAAGGTTTCATTCCTGTTAGAATCACGAAATTGCTTGCTAACTTGCGTTCTTACAAATGAGACTCTCCCCCCCCCTTTTTTTTGTCTCTTCTTTTTTTCCTTGGAAAGCGAGAGTATCGTCGTCGTCATCGTCGTCGTTGTCGTTGTCGTTGTCGTAGTTGATGGTGCTGGTGTATATCGATTGGTAGAAATATATCTATTACGTTCTATCCGTATCCTGCGTAACCCAATTTGTCCCCAGAGTTCGATCATGGAGCCTCCACCCATTCCTACCTCCCACCGCCACCCCATTTTTCTCTTTCTCTTTCTTTGGAAAAAAACTTCGATGACGACCCTCGAGACATCGAACAGAATTGCGTGTGGATCGTCAATATACTTCACAACACGTGCTGATCATTAAGATGATATAGTATTTCTATCCTCGGGGGTTATGGTGTTTTTATTTTTAGTTTTATTTTTATCTTTTTTTCTTCTTCTACTCTTCCTTTTTGTTCATTCTTTTATGTTTGTGAAACGAAAGCTATCTTGATTTATTTCATCTCTCATGGGATATACTATCATATATATATATATATAAGTTTAATTTAAAAAATAGTAATAATTATATACAAATATGGCAAGATTCACGTTGACGATTTAGAATTAAAATAAATGGTTGCTAAGCATAATAGAAATTGTTTTGTATCTGTACAGGTTTGATTACTTTGCAAGGACAGTACCACCGGATACATTCCAATCGATAGCATTAGTCGATGTCGTGAAAAGCGCTAATTGGTCTTACGTATCGACCGTTTATTCAGAGGGTAGTTATGGGGAACATGGAATCGAAGTGTTCACTCGCGAAGCTATAGAAAGAAATGTTTGCATAGCAGCTGCAGTTAAAGTACCAAGCGCAGCTAATGATCAAATATTCGACGATATCATTCAAAGATTAATCAAAAAATCTAATGCAAGAGCCGTCGTACTTTTTACCCGTGCAGAAGATGCCCGAGGAATTCTCGAAGCAACGAGAAGATCGAATCTAAGTCAACCGTTTCAATGGTTGGCCAGTGATGGTTGGGGTAGACAATTGAAATTGGTCGAAGGATTGGAAGATGAAGCGGAAGGTGCCATTACGGTCGAATTACAATCGAAAAATATTCCAGAATTTGATGAGTATATGGCGTCATTGACGCCTGAAAACAATTACAGAAATCCATGGTTCACCGAGTATTGGGAAGAAGTTTTTAGTTGCGTTTTAAATGAAAACACCAAAACGCAAAATCAAATTATCCCTACTACGATACCACCGACTAATGGGGTTAGAAAAATTTGTAATCCTGAACTTAGATTGACAACTAGCAGAGGATACGAACAAGAATCTAAAGTACAATTCGTCGTTGATGCTGTTTACGCTTTTGGAATTGCTTTGCATAATCTTCAACGTGATCTTTGCGGGGAAAATCAAGGACTTTGTCCTGCGATGACCAATTACGATCGTGGTGCATTCTACAGGGATTATCTTTTGAACGTTTCTTTCGTAGGTAAGCTTAAGAATTTTTTTCATATTATTATTGATTTTATTTTATTATTCGAACGAATGGGTCTTGATTGTTATACAGCACCATTTTGTGGTTGTTTTCTTTCTTATTTTTCTAACGAAACATATTATAGTCTTTTATATATTCAAATACTATTAAACGATCGTTCGTTTCCCAACATAAATCAATTTTATATCCTTGCTATTATGCGAATGAGAAAAGCAATGACTATTCGGTTTATATGCAATAAACTGGACACGATAGCTAAGTTGAAACTATAAATTAGCGAAAATTTATACAAGCGGACACGAAAGTTAAAAATAAAATGATCGTTAAGAAAATAACCATTTTATCATCGAACCTTTGTTTGTTTTCATTCGTACGAATAATTTAATTGAGGAAAATAGGTTATTTAAAAATCCAATTTTCTTTTTAATAGATATTCTATTATTATATTTATATTTTTAAATACTTAGTAGAAAAAAAAAGGAAATTTCGAATAGATTTCGTTAGATAGTTCGTATATTTATACGAAAAATGTTACGAAAGTTTAGTTGAAGGTTCGATGTAGGGAAAGGAAAGGGAGCGGGTAAAAGGGGCCGAGGACAGGACTGAGTTATTCGATTTAAAATAAAAGTGTCCGAATATTTTTACGACTGGCTGAATATCACAGAAAGTACGAGACGACTATCGATCGGAAACATTTAGTACGACCGAAATTACCTTTTTGTTCTATTTTATTAGGTTTTTTATTTATTTTATATATATATATATTTCTTTTTCTTTTCCAATAGAAAAAGATTTGATCGAGTGATAAAGTTTAAGTACGATCGAAAAATCGTCGATGTAATCGTAATAAAATGTTGAATTATTAGGTCGAGTCATAAATAACTTCCGTTTTTTTATGAGACAAAGAATGGCGTTTCTGCGACTGATAAGTGCAAGACACCTTTCATGGAGTTTTTTTTTTGCACTCTTTGCAATTGTTCAACGTATCTATTGGATTTTGCTCCAATATTACCTTTAAAAGGTTCGTCAAAGTCGGAAATACGTCCTACACTCGGTTCATCTTTTAAGATCGTATCWTCAGAACGGAATTTTACAAACCAGTTTCTGACTGCCCTATCAGTTATCAGACCTGCACTGTATACGCTGCATATTTTTTCAGTTGCCACCTTAGTGCTATTGCCTTGTTTCAATTCCTAAAGCATTACACGTCGAATATGCACTTTTTACTATTCATTTCAGTGATTAAGAAAAACGGTTGAATGTAGCATTGACTGTATAAAAAAGTTAACAGAAGACTAACTGAATCCTCATCTATATAGTGATATCGAAAATTTGTTTGTTTCGGTGACTTATAATAGGTAAATACGAAAAATAGATTCTACATAGCCGCATCGAAAGTTACTTATGACTTGACCTAATAATTAGCACAATTTAAAACACGAAAATAATAATAATAATAATAATAATAAATGACTATAATAATATATTGGATATAACTACGGATAGATATTTGTCGTAAATTACTGGTAACACTTGGTTTGAAAGATGGATCGATCGATAGCATGTTTAAAAAAGAAACAAACGTTCGTTCCGCAATTCTAATCGATCATATCCTTGGACGTAATACTCGTTAAAGGAAATAGTTATCTACGAATGGAAATCGTATCTATAAGGAATGGAATTTATGTTAGACATATCGTTAAGGTATGATAGAATAGGCCATAGTATTTATGGTTAGAAGGACGAGTTGGATTTTGAAAGAAAAAAGAAAAAGAAAAAAGAAAAAAGAAAAAGAAAAGAAAAGAAAAAAAAAGACATTTTATCGAGGTCAAAACTTTTGATGGATAGTCACGACGACGCATTGAAATATTCACGACACGTGTTCTTTAAATATTTTTCTTTTTTTTTACGCTCAGATATATAGGGGGTTGAGCTTAATAGGGATAGAATTATCAATATTGAATCGGTAATCGCTTGGAGTATTAGTACAAAGAAAAGAAACATAAAGTAGATCTAAAAAAAGCAATCATTTCATATTTTATATTTCATATAATAATCAAATTAGGTAGAATTTTATTTTTCAACTTGAGTATTTAATTAAAGGATAATAATAATTAGAAAATTTGATATATCTAAAATTAACTGATGAGTAAAATATTATAGAAGATATTACAACGAACGTGGCTGATACTTGAAATCGCTTACAAATAAGAAAATGAGAGATTGTTGGCAAGGATTAAGTGATTTTTTAATTATATTTTTTTCTTCTGATGTTCTTAATTAATATTAAAGAAAAAAAATACAAACCTCTTTCTTTTTAATTAAAGGGTAATAATATTTATAAAATTGTTTATACCTGAGATTAAATGACGAGTAAAATAAAAGATACTACGATTAAGCGTGGGTGAAACTTGGAATCGTTTAGAGAGAAGAAAACGAGAGAGAGAGAGAGAGAGGTAGTTGGCAAGGTTTAGGTGATTTTTCGATATTTATTGGTTGATTTAATGCGTTAGCAAGTAGATTATATAGATATATTATTAAACGGAATATCTCGAATTGGATCGGACTCATCCGAGGGCACATACCACTATCGATTCGTGTCACGAACGTATACACGCGACGATATCGCACGAAATGCGCAAGAGATAATGGCTCTCGCGTTTATTCCTCGCCGAGGTGCGTTTTTAGGCTATCGTCAACCTAGAACGTCGACTCAAATATTAAGGTCACGTTGGTGCAGGTACTTTCGGTGATAAAGGGAATACGATCCTTCTCCGAGGACTCACTTTTTCTTTGATCTCATCCTCTCTCACCCTTTCTCTTTTTCCATCTTTTCTCTTCCTTTTCATTTTTTCCCTTTCTCGATTTCAATAGGTTTGTGTGAAAATTCGTATTATTATTAACCTTTTAGACAATAGACGCCACTGTAGTGGCTTTATAATTCAACCAATCATTTCACACCGATTAATTAGTAAGCGACGATTTACTTTGACTCCCATAGCGTGACTCGCTCACTCTATTATATTAGCTTCACGAGTAATACAATAGAACGAGGAAATTGCGTTACGCGATGTCCGTCTATTTAGGTCACCGAACGAGAACATCTCTCCACGATATTTTCGGATAAAAGGAATACTTTATGAACCATCCAAGAAGACGATAACGTTTCTGATCTACAACTTCTCTGTCTATCTGCTTTTTTTTTATCTTTTGTGTGTGAAAATATCATTTCTTTTTTCTTTTCTATTTATATTACGTGTTTTAGTAACACGTGTGTTTGATTTTATCACACGTTTAGTAATTATATTCTTATTTTTATTCTTTCAAGATAATATTAATTGATATTTTTTATTGGAAGGTTTTATTCAAAGTAACATAATTACTCTTTCATATAGTTCGTTAAAATATTAATTATTATACAGCGATACAAATCATATAAATTTGACATAATATCATTCTTTTTCTGTAGACATAAAAAAAGTGAGTTCTACGAAATTGATAAGGTTTCCAGGTCATAATATTTTTAATGGATGGTTTAAATGAAATTTTATTTCTTTTGTTCGTACTTTTCTTCTTTTCTCTCCTTCCCTTTTTTTTATTACTTTTGTTTTTTCTTTGAGTGACAAGAATATGACAAGAAAAAAGAATGCATTATTTTAATGATATCAAGTGTACTAAGCGTTTATTACCAATTACCATTTACCATGAATATCAAAGATCACTGCACGTGCATTCGATTCGTTGAATGATATAGGACATTCTTTGATTGATTTTCATTTATATTCGAAAAACTATTAGACAATTAGATTAATTCGATTAATTCGATTATAATAAATTTGAATTTGAAGTTAGGAAAACAAACACAGAGAGTGGGCAATGGATTTTCCACATATGAGAAATGACAAAATTTCAAGGTAATTCTGAAATAAATTTTCACGGTGATAAAGAGAGTTATCTCTATGCTGAAAGTTCGTCCTCGCAAAAGGATAACCGCTTTTCAGAATCCTTCTCAACCGATATACTTTGAAAACCCATTCGTTGCAGCTTGACGGAGTGTACCTTGGCGATATTACTTGCCATTTCATGGACCAAGCCTCGAGGGTATTCAGATTTTCAGTTATTTTCTAGACTCCGCTGGCAGCGAGGTGAAATTCGACGAACACGGTGACGGCCTGGCAAGATACGAGATCCTGAATTTTCGAAAATCGAATCTCAGCGGTACCGACACCTATCACTATAGGGCAAGTATCAAAATGCTAATGAAAAATAGAAAGAAAAAAAGAAAAACAAAAATAAAAAAGAAAAGTTTTTCTTTTACTTGAACTCCTTTCCTTTCTTTTCCTTTCCTTTATTCCCGTTCTTACAATTAATTAACATTCCTGAAAATTCGCGAAGAAAAGAGGAATACCGTTTTGTAGATCCTACGTTTAATTCCCTTTCTTCGAATTACTTTTATAAAAGTTTGCCATTCGAACCAAGACGAAAGCTATCCATCCTCTCTTATTGTTTCCTTATTGAAACTTTCCACGAATTGTTTCTCTTTCTTTTTTTCTTTTTTTATTAATAAAAAATTATCATTTCTAGATATTACGATTAATCATAAATATATTTCCAAGTATAATCGTGTAAGTGTACGTTCGCGATGAATCATTCGATTTAAATCTAATCTAACTTCATTTATTCTCTTTTATTTTTTTGTTTTTATTTCTCAATATACAAATTCTCGTTCCGTTTAAAAGCTAATAGCCGTAGTTTAATTCTGTTGGCAAGTACTTTATCGGATTAGCATCAATTAATGTACAATTACATGCTATTACCGTTGAAAACAAATATTTCAACAAAAGCGCGTATCAACAGAGACGATATTTATTCGAGCTACGGTAGAAAGTTAATTACGAGCTAGAATATCTTCTTTATTTCCAATAAGCCATCCATCCTCTTTTCCCCTACCAAACGGAAAATAATACAAGCTACCTAGCACCAGAGTTACCTATTAGCTATAGTTAACTAGCCCTCAAGCGATATTCCAAAGAACAATCGAGCTTAGTTATTTCAACGTAATGTTGAAGAAAAAAAATAAAATACTATTTTATATGTAATATGTCTATATTTATATCTCTTATTTTACTTTTTGTTAAAATATAAACGTAAAATCGCGAATTAATATTTTTCTATTTGATAATAAATAATGTTAGTATGTAACGTTATTGAATTTCCATTTGATTATATATTCGGTTTATATCGAATAAAAATAAGAAAGATTTCAGGTGGTTGGAAAATGGTACAACTCGTTGGACATTCAGACGGACGAATTGGTTTGGGCACGAGGAACGAAAGACATACCAATTTCAGCATGCTCTTTACCCTGCGAGCCAGGTATGATAAAGAAGCAACAGGGTGACACTTGTTGCTGGGTGTGCGATCAGTGTGAAGAGTACGAGTTTGTATACAACGAGTACACCTGCATGGATTGCGGGCCAGGGTCGTGGCCTCACGCGGATAAAAGGGGTTGCTATGATTTACCGGTGAAGCATATCAAGTGGAGCAGCGCTTTCGCGATAGCACCAGCAGTTATCTCGTGTCTCGGTATAGCAGCGACCTTAGCAGTGGCATGTCTTCTATTTCAACATAGGGACACTCCAGTGGTTCGAGCATCTGGACGAGAATTGACCGTTGTACTTTTGGCCGGTGTTTTGGTCTGCTATTTGAATACGTTTTTGTTGCTTGTAAGGCCTACCACAGTTACCTGTGTACTCCAAAGGTTCGGTGTGGGGGTTAGTTTTAGCGCGGTGTACGGTGCTCTTTTAACCAAGACCAATCGAATAGCTAGGATATTCGATGCAGCATCAAGATCAGCAGTTAGACCACGTTACATCAGTCCAACCTCACAAGTTTGCATAGCAGCAGCCCTGATAGCTTTTCAAATCGTTCTTACTCTTATCTGGATGGTCGTCGAACCACCTGGTACTCGATATTATTATCCCGATCGCAAACAAGTCATATTGAAGTGCAACATACAAGACATGAGCTTTCTATTCTCTCAACTATACAATGCAATTTTAATTCTCGTTTCTACCGTGTATGCCGTTAAGACGCGCAAAATACCGGAAAACTTTAACGAAAGTAAATTCATCGGTTTCACAATGTACACCACGTGTATTATCTGGCTCGGTTTCGTACCCATTTATTTTGGAACTGGAAACGCTCACGAGACCCAAATCACGACACTCTGTGTTGCGATTAGTTTAAGCGCATCGGTTACCCTAGTATGTCTTTACGCTCCCAAAGTTTATATAATCGTCTTCCAACCGGATAAAAATATACGTGGAAAGATTTGCATCAAGAGCAACACTTTGAAGAAACAAGGTAGCAGTGCCGGTACATCGTCGGTTACGAAATGTAAGTATCTATTAACGTACGCGCTATATTTCAATAAGATGTTTCAATTGACATTAATTAATAAAACGATATATCGTTGCATTTCATTTCGATTCGATTTGATTCGTTCGCAATAACTTAAAAATTTGATTTTATTTGATTTCTATTAGATACGATTGAATTTTGCACCTTTTATTTCTATTTCGTTATCTCGAATTAGACGCGTCGCGACTGTCCAACATCCTTTCTCGTTATTCGAGATCGTAATATACGATAAAAAGCGATTTTAGGTCAATCGATCGTCTATCTTCAGCGAGCTTAACCTTTTATTATTCCGATCGTTCAATTTAACGAAGTGCATCGACGTTTACAACATACTAGTAAACTCTGCTTCTCTTTTTCTTCCTCTCTCTCTCTCTTATGTGAATCCGAGGATAATTATAAAAACCCTCCACCACATTCTCCATCACCTTTTTCTCCTCCTCATCCTCTACCTTTAAATTTGTTTCATCACGATAATACCTTTCGGTTTATCTACGATAATATATCGAATTTTCCTTTTATTTGTTTCATTAAATTTACACATACGAATAAATAATATGCACATGCGTATAGGAAGTGAACTTAAATAACTTACATAACTTAAATCACTGAAATAACGACGAAACATTCTATTCGTTATGTTAGAACGTTAAAAAAAAAATTGAAAAAAATGAAAAAAAAAGAACACAAATGATAATCTTAATGCCTCGCTACGACGACGCACGGTTTTGTCAATAAAAGCGTGACCCATTTTTTATGTACTGCTACAGTCCACATGTTTTTCTCCCCCTCCCCCTCCTCCTTTCCTCTTCTCTTTCTCTACCTTCTCTCTCACCTTCCCACCCGTCGAGACGAATCTAATGCTTTCTTTTTTTTTGTTTGTTTTTTTTTTTTTTTTTTTTTTAATCAGAAACTTTACCAAAGTTCATTCTTTCGAAGTTTCGATTCATTTTCTACGATCAAAAAACTTTTTCCAAATATTTGCTCGTAAATATGAGAAATTTTCTATCTTATATTTTCGTGGATACGTTTAATTTTATTTACGACAAAATAATTAACCCTTTTTACACTCGAGGGCTTTGACAATAAAAAGAAAAAAGAAAGAAATTGAAACAAATTCTATTCAATTTACAACGTATCGACTGCATATATATGATTTTTCTTTTATTAATTAAACATATATCATTTATTTATAATACGTGAATATGATTTATTTTATTAATTACGCATATGGCATTTATTTATAATATATGAATATGATTTATTTCTATTGAAATTACTTTGTAAATTACTCAAAGTAATATTTCAAATGAAAAATATAACTTCGAATGCAAAGGTTTAACCCATTAAGTGCTGAATACTTTTACCTAAAATATTTTATAGAAACGGAATAATTTATTATTAACCAAATTCTAATAATAAAGACATCACTGCGCAGGAGCGATAAAACAAATATAATTCAGCTTAAACAATTAAAAATATTAACACGTTCGTCGCCCAGCCCGTTTCAGTTGAGTTTCTCGCCAGGCCCAAAATTCGACTGTCGGCGCGCCGTAACGTAAAGAAGCGATAAGTAGAAATATCAATAATGCGACCCGAGTATTATGGTTATATTATATTATTATAATTTATTTATCGAAAATAATAAAATATAAAAATATTGTTTATTTACCGAAAATAATAAAATATAAAAMTATCKTTTATTTAYCRAAAATAATAAAATATAAAAATATTGTTTATTTACCGAAAATAATAAAATATAAAAATATTGTTTATTTACCGAAAATAATAAAATATAAAACTATCTTTTATTTATCAAAAATAATAAA
>NW_015148975.1:3419894-3466619 GCF_001465965.1 Polistes dominula
TAATAAAATATAAAAATATTGTTTATTTACCGAAAATAATAAAATATAAAAATATCGTTTATTTACCGAAAATAATAAAATATAAAATTATCTTTTATTTACCGAAAATAATTTTGTTTCGAAATGGGAAATGTGATAAGTTTTTCCAACTAAAAATACTATAACTTCAACAAGAAGAGTGTCACCGTGCTACCCCGTAGACGGGGCCCCCGGGGAAGCATGCCCGTCTCCGGTATACAGTGCCATGGCGACGAACGTGTTAATAGAGTAAAGTGCAATGTTCGATGTATCGTAAATAACTATTAATTAATCGAAAAGAATGTATATTATTATCTAAAAACATCCAATATATGATCGGAGTACTTTATTCCTCAAGATCCGCCATTAGACTGATACATTGTTCTCTATGAAGGTTCTTACATTTAATATTGTTTATAAGACTTTTCATAAAAGGAAATTTTATCTATTATGAATATTATTTTTATTATGGGCATACGCAACGTTCGGAGTGTCATGTAAACAACATTTAACAAAAGAATTTTAACAGAGAGAAATAACCCAGTTTTAGAAGAGGACGATACTTCGATCATATAATCCGAGCTTTTAGACAATATTAAACACTTGCATCGATTAATTAATAATTATTTTAACCCTTTGCACTCGGTTGTCCCCTCTGGTAGGACAATATAAGTGTAGCATATCATTCGGTTGTCCAAGCTGGTGGGACATGAAAGTTTATTAGCGATTACGGAGAATGAACTTGTTCCACCGCAATTTTTGAAGAAACACGTGTTTTCCTGTAGTTTTCTATTAAAATGGCACAAAAAAACAAATCGAAATATGATAAAATTGTCAAGATGCATGATAAATAAATTACCCGTTTTACACGTTGAAAAAGAAGGTGCAAAGATCGTTCACGACGGACTATACACTTCTCTAATCCATTGAGCAATATGTAGAATTAGTGTATTAGGCGTACAAAGGTACACGGATTTGGCTCAATGATATGGAAAAACTTAACAAGATAATAAAGAAATCTGAAACCTGAAAGAAAAAATTTACAAAAACTCAGTTCGTATAAAATAGATGTTGATTGTTTTTTGTAAATATGTGTTCTTCAATATCCACAAATACATATAAAGCAAATTTTATTACAATTCCTTACTTGGTTCTAAAATTGTACTGTATAATATCACGTTTCCAGAATGTACGTTTCCGCGAGAAAGTGGCGTCGAGTTGCTGGTAGGTAACGTCCGAAACGGTACCAAGTGCAAAGGGTTAATATTCTAAAACATTCTTCTTATATTACAACATAATTTAACCCTCATAGTCATCACTGCGCATGTGTGATAAAATAATTACATTAGAATGCAAAAAATGATATAAAAAACATTTCATTAAGATTAATTGAGTAGTTTCAAAGTTATTAATGGACAAACGTTGTGATACTGAATTTTTATATACATATATGATGAAGATGTATGTGTAATTGTATTTATTGAAAACTATGTTATCAAAAAAATTGGATGTTTCAGATACTGCCTGCGAATTAGTAAGCGAAAGTATGCCCTTACAAAGTGCACTAACAGCAGCTGTACAAACTTCATGTGGTGTAACGGAAATTTCACTAGCACCTAACTCGTCTAATCTACCGAGTAACAATGAACAGGTGGCACAATTATAAATATAAATCGACTAGCCAATTTCCTTCTACGTACGAATATAATTTATAATACGTGTATGTGCGCGTGTGTGCGTGTGTGAGTTGATATATGTCATCTTCGATAAATTCGATGAATTTTAAATGCACGTGTTTCGCGACCAAAGTGATCAAAGTGTTTAAAAGAAAACCAAAAAAAAAATTGTAAACAATATTCCATCGTAGATTAATTTAAATAAGAAGATTATTAAAAAAAAAAAAACAAACAAACAAACAAACAAACAAAAAACTTTATGAGACTGTGTGTAAGTTCTATAGAAAATATTGAAAAACATTAAAAGATGCAATATCTTTAATCGATGTTATTTTAAATCGTGAATTAATTAAGTACAAAGTATTTCATAATATATAAATAATATTTCGATTGCGTGTGTGTGTGTGTGTGTGTGTGTCTGTACGTGTATGTACGCATGTGTATCGTTTCAATGCAAATACTATTATCTTAATCGAGATATGATATTAACAATATAATTTGCGTAATCGATTCAATTTTCAACAGATAACATTCGTACGAATGCTTTCTCGTATTTTGCGTCCTGAATTTTCATTACTATTACTACACTTATTATCATATTAAATACAAAACACCGTGTATATACATAATATATAATATATAAAAATCATAAAAATCATCGATCAATCAATCATGATCATTGTTGTCGTTATTGTTACTGTTATATATACTTATGTATGTATATAAATGAATATATACGTATATACGTATGTATAAAAAAAAAAATAGATCCATGTATATTGATATCTACAATAATATATAAATAAAAAAAAAGAATTAATAAAAAACGAGTGTGTATTGGGATCTCTAGCACTTGAATACGCTATCTGGTGGTTAAATTCAGAACTTGAGCAGTTAGGAGGGATTGCTGACAGCTGATTTAAACTACACGATATTTATGTGGAAATATTTATATTTTTAATTTTATGACTTGCACCAGTTATTTCTTCATGTGGATTATCTTTAATATGTGAAGTTTGTAAACAAAAAGTTAAAATACTTATAATATTACAATCACCACTTGGTACTTGCCCACACTTAATCACATGTCCAGCATTTAATACACTTTCACCACCAACAAAATTTGTATTGCTTGATTTTGTGCAAGCAAATTTAAATATTTCTTGCAATGTAAGTTTCGTTATATTTAATTTATTTACAAAAAAATTATAATAATAATAATAATAATATAAATAATAAATAATAAATAAATAAAATATAAATAATAATGTTATAGACGTTGTTCTCTATTTTGGTTATACAAGTAATGCACAGTATCATCCAGTCTCTAGTTCATATTTTTGACGCTAGGGTAAGCCACGCCCCTGCCAGAGATCCTAATATTGCGAATAATTCGCGGCATAAAAACAAATAAAAACACACGAATAATTGAATGAAACTATTTAAAATTATTAGTAAATTTTCTTTACAAGTATGTATAAGTAAACGATATAACAATAATAATAGTAATAATAACAATAATATTAATAATAATAATAAGAAGAATATATAGTAATAATAATAATAATAATAATATTAACACACAAACGAAGTCGTCAATGTTTCCTTTTATTATGAAAAAAAAAAAGAAAAGAAAAAAGAAAGAACAAATTTAGCATTGTTTAAAATGAAAAAGTTCTATGAAGCATGGATAATATATCTTCATGTTATAAAAGAAAAAGTGAAAGAAAACGTGCTCGAAATAACATCGAACAGGTTTATACGTTCGTCTAACAGCGATATAAATTTAAATTCTCGAGATACTTTTTCGTAAAACTATCGGAAAAGGACAATGAACTTGTTCTGATAGTAAAAA
The DNA here is from genome assembly GCF_001465965.1 of Polistes dominula. The sequence goes on from NW_015148975.1 coordinate 3,423,444, forward strand.
AAAAAAAAAGAGAGAAAAGTAAAAGTGGTGTGAAAGTTCCTTTTTTCGTCATTCATTCGAATGTTATCGAATTTGCGATATGTTAGCAACTGTTTCAAACATTTTTCATCTATGTTAGATATATACATATATAATAATCTTGTTATATAAATATTTATTTATTTATTTATTTATTTATTTGTAATTGTTTGTTGTTACAAATCATATTTTCGTGTATTTGTTTATTATAATATTTCCCAATGTGTAATATATTATACTTGAAAAAGAAAAATGAATAATAACAAGAGTTATTGAAAAAAAAAAGAAAAAAAAGAAAAAATAAACGAGCAATACAGAAGATCTTGAAAAAATAAAAACAATAAAAAATATGCAATGATCTTTTTAAAGTAATATCAATAAATCTTTCTTTTCGAATGATTTTTTTTCTTAGCATTAACATTAAATCTATTTGGAATATATGTATGTATGTATGTATATTCTTCGAAATCAATTTGAACAAATTTGCGAATGAAAAACAACGTCTGTATTTACTCGTACTGTTTCTTTTTCTACCTAAATCTTATCGCATAATCGTCCTAATTGATTTCTTCAACGCTGCTATTTCTGTGTATTGAAAATTCTGCGATCTTGTCAATAAAAGATACAAAAAAAAAAAAAAAAGAAAAAAAAGAAAGAAAAAAAAAATTACGATATAATAGAATTATCTATGTGTGTTTTATTGAGTATTCAAGGAATCCTTTTAAAAATACAGGTGAGTACTCGGTATATGAATTTTAAATGAATGAAATTTAATTAATTACAAATTTCTAGAAAATGAATATTATATTATACTTAGATGTAATGTTGATTATTATAGTTTCTTCTAATAATAACTGAAATGAATATTTATAAATTCTAGTAATTTTGATTACAAATATTTGTTTGTAATAAAATCAATAAAATTAATTGAAAATTAGATTTTAAAAAATTGTAAATTAAAATGTAAGTAGTTCATGTGCATTAAAATACATTCATTTTATCCAAGCAGCAAAAAAAATGTAAAAGATAAAATTGTTAAAAAAAAAAAAAGGAAAAAAGAAAAAAAACCAAGTTAATCAGTAAATGCATTACCTAATTCCTCGTCTTCAACGTCGTCTTCAATGTCGTCTTCAATGTCGTCTTCGTCGTCGTCGTCGTTGTCGTCGTCAAAAGGAAGAAAGGAAGGAAAAATCGTTATCGTCAAGCGTCTTCTTAAATAGATTTCACATCGGCGAGAATAAACGCGTCATTTCCTGACTATAACGAAGAGAGGGGAGTTAAATATTCGCCATGTTCGACGTAAGTTTATATACGATCAAACATTTCAATATTTATGATTTTAAACAGTGGTGCTCATGAAACAGTTAAATCACTATCGATCGATCGATTAATCCACAATATTAACCAACATTTTCATCTTGATCTTTCAATTAAAATATAAGAAAAAACTTGAATTCTATATATAAATTAAATAAATTAATTGATCGAGTCCTTATTTTTTCAATAAGAAAATAATATTTATTATTATTATTACTTAAATAATAATACTTAAATATTTTAAAATATTTTGTTGGTTTTATTTTAACATTAAAATATTTCGCGCGTTTATTTTTATAACACAATCTATCAATGATATATATACAGTAACATGTATATGTATAAAAGTTAATATATTCATTAATTATCTTAGGAGCACCGAAAAACACAAACTTTTCTTATCTTTACGCAATATGATTTGAGTTGAGCGATAATAATAACAAATTTATTATTCTCAAGTCACTGTTCGTTCCTTCTTAATATCAGTCGTTCGAAAACGTTTCTACGAATTTAATCGGGACGTTTTGTCGTAGAACTTCTTGTCTGTTTTTAATATTTCTTTTTTTCTTTGAAAATCATTAAAATTCTTTTAAAACCACAATGGCTTTCACTCTGCGTCTCGGTTCTTCTATTGTACGATTGGTAAAGTATACAATTGACGTTTCTAATTCCTCATTGCAAGGACGAAACTAAACGTGTGTCTATGTATGTGTATATGTGTTAACAAAAAACAAAAAAATAAAGTGAAAGAAAAAGTTTAGAAGTAAAAAAAATAAATGAAATATAATCACGGAATTAAAAAAAAAAAAAAATTAAACAAATGTGTAAAATTTCTCGGTGTGTGTTTGTGGTAAACTGTTTCTTTTATTTTCTTTTTTATTAGAAAATTATTTAAATAATTTTGTTATAATAACACATGTTTTTATTCAATCGTATAAAATGTTGAAATGATATCATTTGTAAATAATTCAATGACCTTATTCCGTAAGATCGTTTTATCTCTTCTGTTTGTATAGTTAGAATTAAGTTAGATAAGAAAGTTACAGAGAAAACTTGTTGCCTATGAAGGAAAAAGTTAGTTCGAGCATGTTAAACGTATGAAAATGATCTTTCGACTATGTTTAGTAGTGATTCGTTCTACCTTTCACATTTTAACATTCTTCCAATCAAGTATTATGATATGGCTAAGAGCCAAGAATTTCATCACTCGTCAATTTATTTCGTTGAAAATATTTTGTTATATTATATCATCTTACTTGCCATAGAAAGAAAATGTTTAACTCTTTGCGACATAGAATTTCAGATAATAAAATAGTCCTATGTTGCATAGAAATTTGATTACATTTTAAATTAAACAAAATCTCGGCATATTTTTTATTAATAAAGATATTACATAATATAATAATGTAAAAACATAAAAAAAAGAGTTAATAAATAATAGTTTTGCGTAAATAAGACGAAATATAAACTTATGAGCATGTGTAGCAAAACTAGAAAGAAATAAAATGATTGAAATTAATTCAATAATTATACAAAAAGTGTATAATTATCAAATTAAAATTTGAATAGGAAAATATTGTCATGAGATTATTGGAAATATTTGAAATCGATCAGTGAACGACTAGATATATAAAATCGGAATATCCGAAAACAATGAAGAACATTTATCTATCGAAAATCGTTTATTGCAGAGTAAAAATGGTTGTACGTCAAAGCGACGTTTCCTGTCTCTAAGCTCTCTTCGATCAGGTACTATTGTCCCGTTTAAGTTATCGGACATCGGAGAAGGCATTCGAGATGTCACTGTGAAAGAATGGTAAGTAAAGTGTTATTTGAGTGATTTTATCCAACAACAGATCGAGACGTTTTATTTCTGTTTTTACTTATGATTTAGCAAATTTCTAATTAAAACTATTTCCAAATCGCATTCAACAATTATTCGAATAATATCAAACGTTCTTGTTTTTTTTTTTTTTATTTTAATGATCAATTAACTGTTTCGTTACTAGCAACCCATAGTAAAAATGTGACTCTAAAGAAAGGGTTAATCGTAAGAGTTATTCGTAAAAAATGGAATATTACTCATAGGAATTCCTTTTAGGTTTGTAAAACCTGGTGACAGAGTATCTCAATTTGATAATATTTGTGAGGTCCAGAGTGACAAAGCATCGGTGACGATAACAAGTCGTTACGATGGTCTAGTAAAAGAACTTCATTACAAGATAGACGAGATAGCTCTGGTTGGAGAACCCTTGATAGATATTGAACTCGATGATGAGAACATTGTTGAAAATGAGCAAGAAGGAAAAAGAGAAGAAAATCAAAAAAAAGAAGAAGAAAAAGAAGTTGTAAAAGACGACAGGAAGTTCAAAGAAAGGGATGATAAAACGAGCTTAGAATCTTCCAAGGACACACATTCGGAAAAAATTCAGATCATTGCAACACCAGCTGTCAGAAGACTGGCTTTGGAAAACAATATTAATCTTTCTGATGTCACAGCTACTGGTAAAGATGGACGTGTCCTTAAAGAAGACGTATTGGTTTATCTGGAAAAACTTGATCGTAGAGACAAAATTCAGGACGTTTCTCAGCAAGCTGGAAAAAAGATGGCAATTAAAAAATATTCCAAACACATGTGGAAGACTATGACGCAATCTTTGGTATCAATTTTCTTTTTCCTTATCTTCCATTTTCATCCTATATTTCTATTTATTTATTCTTTAACCATTTGATCTACACGCTAACTTCATAATGGCGGCGCTTTGCGCTACGCTTTAACATAGCGCTACAGTATGTCCCATTCTCACACTTCGCTTCGCTTCAAAGCGCTTCAGTAAAACCAAGATTTTGACATGTTTAAAATCTTTTTTTGCTTCGGGACAAAGTGCATATTGTTTTTAGACATCTTAAGTACACTTTAAGGTACAAAAAAAAATTGATTTTTTGAAAATTTTAGAGTGGTGTTACCCCTCAATCAGCGCCTCAGCGTGTTGGTAGGACGTATAGTATACGTCGTTTTCAGTTTTGGGACAGAAACATCACGACGTAGGGTCTATGTCATAATAGGTCAAATGGTTAATAATTCAAAGTAAACGATGAATAATCATGACACAATCTCTTTGAAATCTTATTTCTTTTTGTTTTTTCTTCCTCTTTTTCTTTCCTTCTACCAATGAATAAATATTGAAAAATAAAACTAACCATATAATTTTTCAGAGTATACCACATTTCGTTTACAGCGACGAATGCAACGTAACCGAATTGATACGTTGTCGTAATGAAGTGAAAGATTCGCTCAAAGAACAAGGTATCTCTCTATCTCTAATGCCATTTCTAATAAAAGCTGCCTCGAAAGCATTGCTAACGATTCCCGAATTAAACGGTTCGCTCGACGAGGAAAAACAATGCGTAGAAATTTCCGAAAGTCATAACATTGGTGTAGCCATGGATACTCCGGAAGGTTTAATTGTACCAAACATAAAGGACGTTCAGAATCTCAGTATTTTGTCTATTGCTAAACAATTAAACAGACTTCAAGAACTCGGTAAAAAAGCATCGATTCCTTTAGCCGATCTCACCGGTACAACTTTTACCTTGTCCAACATTGGCGTGGTAAGTTTCGTTTAAAAGAAACAAGATTTGTTCTTCTCTAAAATTGAAGAAACTTTTTTTGTTTTTTTTTTGTTTTTTACAGGTCGGAGGTAATTACACAAAACCAGTTATTCAACCCCCACAAATGGTGATAGGAGCGTTTGGTAAAGTACAAAAATTGCCACGTTTCGATGATAAGGATAACGTGATAGTGGCAAACATAATTGCTGTTAGTTGGGCTGCTGATCATCGGGTGATTGACGGTGTTACGATGGCTAAATATTCGAACTTGTGGAAATATTACGTAGAACATCCTATCGAATTGATGTTAGGATCATGAAATATAGATTTGTTTTTTATTTGACTGCGATAACAAATTGACAAGAACTACGTTGATCACTTTACTTAAATGATCGAAAGAATCTTTGAAAATATGTTTTATTAGATGTAAATTTGATGATTCGATGATCCTGCTAAAATTTTATTTCGACTATCGTTTAGAAAATGATTTACGACGTATTGAAATAAATCGACAACTTTTTTTTTTGTATTTGTTTATATAATTATTTCTTTTTTTTATTTTTTTTTTCTTATTTTTTTTACGTAAATATTTATTTCTTTATTTATTGCTGCACAACCAAATAGAATCTTTTTCGTACAGGTAAAATAGTATTTGTTCTTTTTTATTTCCTTCAACATATTGAAAATGTTACGCTCGGTCCGACGTTCATTGGCTTTTAGATCGGCTTATGATGAACCGATCGAACGCGAACATTTTTTCTTATTATTTTATTTTACTTTTCATTATTATTATTATAATAATTATTTTGTTTATATATACATCAATCTATAGCGAATTATACCATATATGTATATACGTATTTATATTTTGAAGTATATACGACAATCATATCAAACATGCACGCTAATAAAGTGGTTGTACTAATTGTTTTTAATTAGTCATTGGCAAACAATTACAATTTTCTATTTTTTTTTCTTCGAATAACAACACAATAATCGACGACGTATCAATAACAATGCAGAATACTATGATACGTTATTATTCAAATGTTAGATTATAGAATAACACGCTGATGAAGATTTAATAATAAAAATGAAATTACACACGTGTATAATATTATTGTAAAATAATTAAATTAAAATAATAATAATAATAATAATAATAATAATAATAATAATAATAATAATATTTAAAGTATAAAGAGGACGAGTACGACCACTTGATTGATTTTTTTTTCTTCATTCGCTTTACATAATTATTTATATACATTTGCGCATAACGTTATTCCTTGCTATTTTTATTCTTTTTTTTATTATCTTTATTGTTAATTTTTTCTTTTGTTTTTTGCATTTGTTTTCTTTGTCAATCATACACTAACACTCAGTCATTTTCATTTTGTCAAACACCCAGCTTAAAGTGTTATCGTCCAAAAGATAGTTCAGTCTATTTAATAGTTAGAATAGTAGAAAAAGTGTGTATATATATATATAATATAATATATTAATGGTCCAAATCCGTTTAATAATACTTAGTATATATGTTAATAGTGATTGTTATTAGCTCACTCTATACTCTCTGTAAGAAGACGTAGAACGAGAAAACGTCTCTCACCCCTCTTATTTTCTCCCCATCAACCCTCATTGCTTTTTATTAACTTAATTGTATTGGTGGTCCTAGAAAAATAAACGTACACAGACGAAAAACAATATCTGTTCTTCGTGTTAATAATAATACTTTTTTTAAAATTATTAATTAAATTAAATGACATTTATATAGTGTCTGTCATATATATAATACAAAAAAAAAATATATATATATATATAAAAAGATACAAATTTCATTTGTACAGTAATACAAATAATAATAATAATAATAATAATAATATAAACGTTAATAGATTTAAAAATAATAACTGAAATGAAAATGTTTTACGATGTAACGATATCGTATGTCACAAATACTATTTACGAGTAATATAATAAATGCAAAAATACATTAAAATATGTAAACGTCATTGTCTGCTATGACTAGGTTTAGAATTTCTCTCACTCTTTCTACTTCTTTCTTTCTCTTTCCATCTCACTCTTTCTCTATATATAAATATATAATGCATAACGTATACATATTACATACAAAATGAATACTAAGCTGCTCTTTTTCTCGTTGATTAAAAAAAAAAAAATGTAAAGAAATAATAATAATATTAACTATACGCAAAGATTATAATAAACGATACAAATATTTCATTCTTCTTTTCTCTGTAAGATTTTTATATCTTGTTAAAAAAAAAAAAAAAAAAAAAAATCTTCTGTTTAACCCTTAAAGTGCACACTTGGTAAAAGTTAGTTAAAGTGCACTGTGGGTGTTTGACACCCCAACGTGTTTGAACGCGTCTTCTGAAGCTGCTATTTAATATTTAGACCTCGCAATTTTTTGAAAAGTAGTTTGATACATCTTTTTTAAAATAGAATAGGTTTTATATACCCATCTAAATTAACACTAGATGGTACTAGACAAATAACCCATTTTTTCGAATTCAGTACCATTTTCGAGAGATCAAAAAATTTTTTGGGGTGTCAAACGTCCCATGTGCACTTTAAGGGTTAATCCTTATATTGAAATTAAATCAAATATTATGTATTACGTCATCTTATTTTCATCACTTTTTATCTTTTTTTTTTTCCTTTAAGAATAATCGCCAAAAAAATAATGATATTTATATTATATATGTATATTTGTGTTGGAAGTATTATTAGTATACGCAGATTAATTCCTCTGATCTGCCACTTTTTCTTTTCTCTTATTTTCTTTTTCTTTCTTTTGTTTTTTAAACATCAACTTGTATATCGTTTAAAGATTTGCACTGGAGCATCGTATTATCTTACAATTTATATATATCGTATTCATAGTTACCTATACATTTAGAAATAAGAATTTCAAAAAAGATTTTCTTTCTCTATTTCCATCTGTTAATTACTGTGATTTCTTATTTTTGTTTATCTTTTTTGTTTGTTTTACATTAGGAAAGAAGGAACTGTAACTTTGAAATGATATCGTTTACATATAAGTGCAAGTTCATCCTTGTAAAATCTGTACATTTATAAGTGCAACTTTGTCAAGTGCATTCTTTTTTTTTTTATATATGCATCTTTGTATCTAATTTTTTTTTTTTGTATGTATAATCTATTTCTTTCTTTCTCGTGTAACTAACAATTCCTTGTAGATTCAAGAAATACAGATCATAATTGTCATAAGATACATAAGAAATATCTTATTAAACAATTACTGTTATAAACCTATTTAGTTTTGTAAATTTTAATTTATATATATATATACTACTATGTAAACGTGATTATTATTTAATTAAATGCAACAACGTATCGTGCAAATTTAGTTATATACTACTATTTCATTTTATAAATGCAGTTGCTCTAATCTAACATTGTCCCTATGTGCGTATATGTGTATATGTATGTATGCGTGTGACGTGATTTTAATAAGATTGATATTAAATATAGCAATTTTTTAAATACAAACCAAATTTGAATAGTTATATATGAAATATATATAACACCAATTAAAAGTTTAAAATTAAAATATGAATTATACTTTAAACGATATATATATATGTATGTGCGTGTTGAGTATTATTGCTTTTTTTCTTCTTTTTAATTTTTCAAAATTAAATTCGAATAACAAAGAAGAATTTCTAGCTTTTTCTACAGGCATTTCTTTTTTTTTTTTTTATTAATTAATAATTCATTTAATTACGCGAGCTCTATTATTAGGTCGAGTCATAAATAACTTCCGTTTTTTATGAGACAAAGAATGGCGTTTCTGCGATTGATAAGTGCAAGACACCTTTCATGAAGTTTTTTTTTTTGCACTCTTTGCAATTGTTCAACGTATCTATTGGATTTTGCTCCAATATTACCTTTAAAAGGTTCGTCAAAGTCGGAAATACGTCCTACACTCGGTTCATCTTTTAAGATCGTATCTTCAGAAYGGAATTTTACAAACCAGTTTCTGACTGCCCTATCAGTTATCAGACCTGCACTATATACGCTGCATATTTTTTCAGTTGCCACCTTAGTGCTATTGCCTTGTTTCAATTCCTAAAGCATTACACGTCGAATATGCACTTTTTACTATTCATTTCAGTGATTAAGAAAAACGGTTGAATGTAGCATTGACTGTATAAAAAAGTTAACAGAAGACTAATTGAATCCTCATCTATATAGTGATATTGAAAATCCGTTTGTTTCGGTGACTTATAATAGGTAAATACGAAAAATAGATTTTACATAGCCGCATCACAGAAGTTACTTATGACTCGACCTAATAGTTTTTTTTTTCTACGATTCTTAACATCTTTTTTTGTTCACATACGCTACTATATACTTTTGTGGTAAATTTTCTACTTGTCGATGGAACTTGTAAAAAAGAAATTATAAAAAAAAGAATGAGAATAAAATACTAAAAAAATAATAATAAAAATATTATATATATCAATATCTAATATCGACTGCATTATGTAAAGCATAGTTTCTAAAAGATATATATATATATATATATATTTGTTTCTCAAAATCATGAGATAAATCACAACCATGATATAATAAGTTCTTATTGTTAGTATTTTAAATTATCATTTGTACCAAGTTAAAGAGTAAATACTAGAAAATTGTCGAATCACAAAGAAAAAAAAGAACGTACTTTGTAAACTAGGAGCCTTTTGTTAATAATAGGCAAGAGAAATGACAATATGTGTGCATATTGTAAACTAAATCTGATAAATATAATTTATATATATATATATATATATATATATGTATATGTATATGTATCTACATATAAATATATATATATATATATACTATTGTGCAAAGAATCCGATCAGTCAGAGATAATAGAAAAATATGTATAAACTTTGATGTGATCAATAATAATGAACTGAATCTATTGCAAACATTATTTAATTAATACGGCACATAGAAGAATATCTTTATCTTTATAATTTTGTCTTCTTTAAGCGTTAACAAGGTTCCTACAGAAAAATATTATTTTATAGTTATTTTTTTTGTTTAATTTATTTGTCGCATTCACATAAAATATTATTTACTATATTTCCTCGATAATTATGAGACTAATAAATTGCTTACAAATATAAATGAAAAATATCAATTCAATGGAATAATTTGCGTATTCGAAAATATATCACACATTGTATATATTGTTTATCTTGTTTCCAAAAAGTTATTATACATTACGATATATAAATTTATAAAAGTTATAGAAAATATAAGATAACAAGATCTTCGCACTTATTCACGAATTTATCAAGAATATAAAAAAGGATACATTTTGCATAGATACCTGTATACGATACGTAGTATATCTGTAGAAACCCTGTTCGTCTATTAATTATTAATAAATCTTTTTTTATATTATCTATACGCATAACACGTGTGTGTGTGAATATGTGTGTACGTGTATTTATCTATATATTTGCGTATGTGCATAATTAATAAATAATATTTTCTTTTATTCTGGCACATTATTAGTTCTCACAAAAGAGAACGAGTTGACATAATTCAATCGATTAAACAATACCACAGAACTCCATAGAAATATGTAGTTCTTCCTTTCTTTTCTTTTTTAAGATAGTCAAGATTCAAGAAAGAACCTTATCTAGTCTTCTATTAGTAAAAACACTGTAAGGACCAAATAACTATGTCTCGTCCCATAAAAAACGTTAAAATTTTCAAAAATAACATATTCAAACGTTATTATTATAGATCACATTTTAGTTTGCCCAAGTATCATTCTCAAAAAGCTTAAAGTTATTGCATACTATAAGCATTTTTAAGTACCAATTTGAGCATGGCATTCTTAGCAAACATACAACACTGGGATACAATTACATTCATTACGAAATTTTGGTTTTAGAACATCCAGGTGAGAAACTTCTATGTGGATTGCAATTTTAGTTGTTTCTCTTTTTTTTTTTTTTTTTTTTATAGCATATACTCTCTCAGAGAGATTTTGAATTTTACATCATTGATGACGACTGATCATCATAGATACCACGGCACCTGTAGCTCGAAGAACGGCAACTGCATTATTATGATCAGATTTGGTGAAATCTATTCCGTCAACCTCTAAAATTTTATCACCAGGTCTAAGAGTACCTTGAGCTGGACCATCGGGATTAACTTTTGTCACAATAATACCCTGAGATAGGAGATATATGTATGTTCCATAATATATACTACACATTGTATATACGTATAGTTACGAATAATTAAACGTTAAACTTTTGTTCATTATTACCATAGAAAGTATTAATGTTTAATACAACTTACAGTTTCAGCTCCTGCTACACCACCGGCTATACTAAATCCAAGACCAGGATTTTTTCTTACTTGTACAGGCAACTATAATAAAATAAGTACATTATATTGTATCTTTACAATAAATAATAGTACTGCCAAAATAATTACAGATTATAAATTAACATACCACATTTGCATTTTTATGAGGTCCGAACATCCATTTAAATCGTGGTCTTCTTTCTAACGTCAATTGCTCATTGGATAAATTATGTACTTTATCTAAATTATTAGTGTTGTTTAATGATCTGTTACTAGCTGAAAGTGACGTACTTTTGTCGGAGCTAGCATCGTTTTCAACGTCAACGCAATTTGTAACGAAAGAATCCGAATTATGAGAAGTATCGCTTGTATTAGTTTCGTTTTTAACCATATTTTCAATCTTGTTATCGGTGAAGTTTATATTTTGTATGTTCGATGGATTAGTATTATCACATGATATATTATTATTCGAAATATTGCCATTTGTTATCTTCTTCAATTGATTTAAAGTTTTTTCTTGTGAACTAAGCGGACTTCTATATTTTTTCCCCGTAATAGGAGACGTCGGTATACTTAATACGTTTAATGTCCTCGGCAAGTCACACTCTTCCATAATCGAATTTACATTTTTATTCAACGTATCATTGTTGCTATTCAAATTCACAGTATCAGAGTGTTTTGCTCTTGGTACTGGAATTTTACTTGGTTTAAAAAATCGATCAGTTTCAATTGTTTGATCAAGATTTGTTGTTGTTACTGTTGTTGTTGTTGTTGTTTCTGACGATGAAACAAGATCATTGGTATTAAGTAATAATTTTTTTCCATTATTAACTGAACCATTATTTGTTTCTTTACCGTCGAATGTAGGATTTTTCACAGCTGCATTAACAAGTTCTTCTATTTGGACAGATTCTACGTTTCCATTTGAACGTTGAATATCATCAATGTTGGACATGTTAGATGTATTTTGTAAGTTTGTTAAATGATTCTCTGGTTGTAGTACTAAAAAAAAATTTTAATCATTATAATAAAAAAAAAAACAATAAAAATATAAATAATAATATATTTACTTACTATTATTAAATTGTTGAAAAAGTGCAGCCTTTTTTGAGAATGCAGCTGCAATGTGATATGGCGGTGGAACTGGTGGAAATTCGTTAGATCTTACTTGATCATAACTTTTGCCATCGATAATAAGAGAAGTACTATTAAACGGTTCTATAAATTTATCAGAATCAACGATCTTTGCTATATTTGCTTTAGAATATTCATCTGGCATCCAAGTTGAATTTACATAATCTGCTACTGTAGGTGTCTTAGCAATGTAATCAGATGATGGATTGCGTATATATTTTGCTTCCCGAATATCAGGACTTTTTTCTTTTGCAAGTACGGTTTTGTTAGCTTCGTCTGAAGATTCTTCTGAATTGGAATGTTCTTTATCTTGATGTACTATTGATCTTACTGAACTATTAATCTTGTAATCTTTCGGTAGATGATCAATCGTCGATACTGATAAAGATAAACTCTGCGAATCAAAAAACGTTTACATTAAAACATGTCTTGATTAGAAAAAAAAAAAAAAAAAAGAAAAACTTGTTAAAGTTTTCTATTAAATTCATGATGAATATAAATACCTTATTAGTAAAACCTTGGGAGAAAGAAGTTCCAGATTTGGATGCATTTTCTAATGTAGTTGTAGCTTTTGTGATGATAGCTTCTTTGATCATTGTCTGCTGTTCTAAATTCATCTGGAATTGTAAATTAGTATTATTACATATGAATATATATTATTATACAAGTTTTCCTCTTCTGCATAATAGTTTTTGAAATATGCTTACTTTTTGGTCTTGTGTAGTTTGATGATGTAAATTGCGGGCATGCCTGGCAAGATTACGCAATTCTTTGGGATAGGGAGTAGGTGCTCGATGAAGTTGATTAGGGACTTCAGATTCTACCTCAGCAGCAAAACATATTCTTTTTCCAGTTCCAATTATTGAGCTTGAAATTGGTCCTACAGCTTGTGCCATTTCTAAAAAGTAACAAACGTGAAAGATCACATTAATTTGTATTACAAAGAAATGTATATATATATATAAATTTTATAAACTAAAATATTATATTTAAACATTTGTTATTTATTCCAATTTGTTTCATTAATTATACTTTACCATTTCAGTCTTCATCTTGCTGATCATTATCCACTAATATATAGCAGCAATAATATTTATAATATTGATATTAATTATCATTTACACACATTTGGTATGTTAAGAAATAAATTATAACTTACGTTCAAGATCTTGTCGTTGCTTCTGCGGCAACATAAAGCAACTCAGTACCATCATTTCTTCTTCACAATTAAATTCTTGTTGTAGTGGAACCAACGGTTGACTTTGATTATCACTCAACCACAGTGCTTTTAAGTTAGTTAAATTTAACATAGAAACTGGTAGAAATTTAATACAATTATTCACAAGATTAAGTACTCTTAACGAGGACAAATGGCCAACTTCTGGTGGTATACAGGTGAGATTATTAGATCTTAACGAAAGCAAAGATAACGCAGTACAGCTTCCAATTTCTGGTGGTAAACATCGCAAATAGTTATTGTCCGCATTTAAGCAATGCAATTTTCGTAAAAGTCCTATAGAAGAAGGTAAATATTCAAGGAAATTCTTAGTGACTATAAGCTCTTCTAAGCTTGACATCTGACCAATGTCATTTGGCAGTGCGTTCAATTGATTGTCATCAATTTTAAGTGTCACGATTGTACGTAAATAACAGAGCGTATCTGGAAGTTGATAAATTTCATTCGACGAAAGATTCATTATCGAAATATCTCTCCATCCTCGAATTTCCGATGGGATAAGATGTACTGCATTCATGGTGCAATCAAAATGATTTAAACGATACAATTGTTCTATATTTGGAGATATACGTCGGATATCGTTACCATCTATCCACAATTCGGTAAGATTAATAAGATCACCAACAACTTCTGGCTATTAAAAAAATGATAATGTAATTATTAAACTAAATTCTTCTAACAATTGTTATGTGTCAACTATTATACTTACTAATTCAGTGAAATCATTGTTACCGATATCGAGTCTTTGCAGATTTACTAAACGGCTCATACTCTTGGGAAGCGTCATCAAATTATTTTCTCGAAGTTCCAACGTTTTTAAAGCCGATAGTCGCCCAAAATTAGCTGGAAGATATTCTATATATGCATCATTAATATACAGTTCTCGTAATCCAACAATATGCGTAATAGCATCAGGAAATCTTTCAAAAGGATTAACACTGATATCTATAGAACGAAGATTTTTGCATTCTTTTATGCTATCTGGTAACTCTTTTATAGCTGAAACATGAATTAAGATTTTTTAAATTTTTATTTAAAAAAGAAAAAAAAAAGAACAATGAATATATATATTTATATACTAACTGTTTTTGCTTAAATCTAGATATTCAAGATTAATTAATGACGCTATGGCGGGTGGTAAAACAGTAACTTCATTATCGCTAAGGGAAAGTATTCTCAATTCATGGCACTGGAAGAGTGGTCTTGGAAGATCCTTTATCTAGAAAATATATTTGAATATTTAGTGAAAACTTATCACATTAAACTAGTAAATAGAAAAATATCAATAAAATCTAATTAGATAATTACTCTATTGGCATCAAGATACAATTTCTCCAATGTTCTCTCATAAATGAACACATCAGGTGGTACATCGTAAAGATTACAATGATTTAATTGTAATTCACAAATATCTTCTTCCTGTGCTCTCAGACATGCAGCACACTGCCACCAAGCACTACCCATTTCATTAACTATATACGTGAGTCAACGTTACCTTGTTAACAAAATAATTCAATAAAACATGATTATATGTCAATCAAAACATAAGTATATTGAAAGAATAACAAACAAATGAATAATAATATTACCTGTGTTGTCTGTTAAATACTTTTGAACATTTAACACGCGATGATTCAACGTTTATTCCCTTTAGAATAATAAAGTTGGATTAAAAAATCTGTTCACATGGAAATCATTAAAATCATTCAGCCGTCATGGGGTCGACATATCGTTTTTTTCGAGATGGTCGTGAGAGATTTATGTTCCCTCGCACCATTGCGACTCGATCGAACACAGTATAAGATATCAAAGATCAGAAGATTCTTTGATGAAACAAATGTAACGATAATAATTGGCACTAAAGAAACGTCAAGAAAAAATGGGAGGTTATCGGATATATTTCCTTAAACAATTTACCTTACCCTATTCGAAACTCCAAAAAGCATTTTTTCAACATTTATTTATACTCACCATACTGACATTTGACAATTTCAAATAAATATAATATAATATAATATATTACAAAAAATGTAATTTAACTGTTGTTACAATTTCATGCATTTGAATGCATATACATGGTTAAAGAAATTTTTATTTCACAAAAAAACCTTTCATCATAGTCATAGAATATTAGGTAGAACAACCGGATCTGATGTTTTTTATCCGACTAGTATACATGTCGTATTCACACATGAAGTTACAAATCATTTCAAACATTTTACACTATACGTATAAACTATGATACACATTTATTTTGGAAACATTAGTATAATAAATATTCAAGATAAAATTATACACATATTGGAAGATTACATTATGACGTTTCTTCTTTTCATATTTTTACTGACAAATAAAACACAATATTTATTTCGTTATCAATTCCAATTCAAAATGATCATTAAAAAAAAGTATGGCCGACAAATATGGCGTTTCTATCACCAATAAATGATATGCCATCCCTTCCCCGCCATATATGCTTATTTTACATTTTTATATATATTTATTTATCTAACTAATTATGGAAATTGTTTGCAATAACAAAAAATATATATATATGTATATATGTTATTTATTGTTTAAAATTTGATTTGTATTTAGTTTTGTATGTTTCACATGTGAAGTGTGGATTAGGGATATGTATGTCCCTAGTGTGGATAACTAACAAATCATCCCATGTTCATAATCTAAGATTGTGTATCCATTCTTTATATTCGTAAGTTTCAGCATTTCTGTTTATATGGAAGAAATTCAATAATAAACCTCATATAAAGTTTTTTTTAAATAATGTTGTTGAGATCTTTTAGTAATTGAATTACTATTGTTAACAGTGCATTATTGAATCGAATTATTGAAATGGCGGTTCCTTCTGTATCTTTGTCTACAAGAAATAAGAAACATTTTCTTGGTGTACCAGCTCCACTTGGTTATGTAGCTGGTGTTGGAAGAGGGTAATTAAATCATATAATTCACTGCAATTTTTAATTATATATATATATATATATATATATATATATATATATATATTGTAAAATTAACTTTAAAACAAATTTGATTAAAGATTCATATAAAATCTAACCTATTTCAGAGCTACTGGATTTACAACACGGTCTGATATCGGTCCAGCAAGAGATGCCAATGATGTGTCGTAAGTATTGTTGTAAATAGAGAAATAGTATAAACAAGTGGTAAACAATGTTAAAGTAAAGATTGTATTGTCATTGTGTCATATTAATGTAACTCTATTGTAACAAATATTGTTATCACCACCTATCCATGCATTAACTGTATTCATCGTTGCTTAACTTTACTGATTGAATGGGAACTAATTTTTTCAACAAAACCAAAACCATTGACTAAATCATTAATAATGTACCTTTAATATAATTAATTATTATCTTTAATGTATACAGAGATGATAGACATGCTCCACCTACAAAACGTACAAAGAAAAAAGAAGAGGAAGAAGAAGATGAAGAAGATTTAAATGATTGTAATTATGATGAATTTTCTGGTTATGGAGTTTCCCTTTTTAGTAAAGTTAGTGGATATATATTTATTAACAATACTAGAAATATTAAAAACTTTATACGCACTATTGTTATTAATATTTAAAAATACTTTTAGGATCCTTATGATAAAGATGATGAAGAAGCCGATGCAATTTATGAAGCAATTGATAAACGAATGGATGAGAAACGTAAAGAATATAGAGAAAAACGTTTGAGAGAAGAATTGGAACGATATCGTCAAGAACGTCCTAAGATACAACAACAGTTTTCAGACTTAAAAAGAGAATTAGTTAATGTTACTGACGACGAATGGAAAAATGTTCCCGAAGTTGGAGATGCTAGAAATAGAAAACAAAGGAATCCTAGAGCAGAAAAATTCACACCATTACCAGATTCTGTATTAGCAAGAAATTTAGGTGGAGAAACTTCTACTAGTATTGATCCATCTAGTGGTTTAGCATCTATGATGCCTGGTGTAGCTACACCTGGAATGTTAACACCAACTGGAGATTTAGATTTAAGGAAAATTGGACAAGCAAGGAATACTCTTATGAATGTTAAATTAAATCAAGTATCTGACTCTGTAGAAGGACAAACTGTTGTTGATCCAAAAGGATATCTTACAGATTTGCAAAGTATGATCCCAACATATGGTGGAGATATCAAGTAAGTAAATTATATTTATTTATTTAAATAATCAAAAGCTGCATCGATTAATTTATACTTTTATTCATTTCTTAGTGACATCAAAAAAGCGAGATTATTATTAAAATCATTGCGAGAGACAAATCCTAATCATCCTTCTGCTTGGATTGCATCTGCTCGGTTAGAAGAAGTAACAGGAAAGGTTCAAGCTGCGCGAAATTTAATAATGAAAGGTTGTGAAGTGAACCCAACATCTGAAGATTTATGGCTAGAAGCTGCAAGGTTACAGCCACCTGATACTGCAAAAGCAGTGATCGCTCAATCGGTACGACATATTCCAACATCAGTCAGAATATGGATAAAAGCCGCTGACTTGGAAACCGAAGCTAAGGCAAAAAGAAGAGTTTATCGAAAAGCTCTCGAACATATTCCAAACTCTGTAAGATTGTGGAAAGCAGCAGTTGAATTGGAGGAGCCAGAAGATGCTCGTATTCTTCTTAGTCGAGCTGTAGAGTGTTGTCCAACTAGTGTTGATTTATGGCTTGCTTTAGCCAGATTAGAAACCTATGACAATGCAAGAAAAGTTCTTAACAAGGCTAGAGAAAATATCCCTACTGATAGACAAATATGGACAACAGCTGCTAAATTAGAAGAAGCCAATGGAAATAAACATATGGTGGAAAAAATTATTGATCGAGCAATATCTTCCTTAAGTGCAAATGGAGTGGAAATTAATAGAGAGCATTGGTTTAAAGAAGCTATGGAAGCAGAAAAAGCTGGAGCAGTACACTGTTGTCAAGTCATTGTTAAAGCTATTATTGGTTTTGGTGTTGAGGAAGAAGACAGAAAACACACTTGGATGGAAGATGCAGAAACTGTAAGTTATATATATATATCTTTTTGGTTATATTATATCCATTAATTTTGTATATACATAAAATAAACAAATCTTTGTATTAATGTTCTAGTGTGCTCAACAAGCAGCATTAGAATGTGCAAGAGCAGTGTATGCATATGCATTAACGACATTCCCCAGTAAAAAATCTATTTGGTTACGAGCAGCTTATTTCGAGAAAACATATGGTACTCGTGAATCCTTAGAATCTTTACTACAAAGAGCAGTTGCACATTGCCCTAAAAGTGAAGTACTCTGGCTTATGGGAGCTAAATCTAAATGGTTGGCTGTAAGTATTTATTTATTATATATACTTAATGTAATCTAATCACAAATATTTCTAATTTAATCTTTCTTTTGATTTTTTTTTTGCGTATTATAGGGTGATGTACCTGCTGCAAGAGGTATCTTATCCCTCGCTTTTCAAGCTAATCCAAATTCAGAAGAAATTTGGTTGGCAGCAGTAAAATTGGAGTCAGAAAATGCTGAATATGAAAGAGCTAGGCGTTTACTTGCAAAAGCTAGAGCATCTGCTCCCACACCAAGAGTAATGATGAAAAGTGCAAAGTTAGAATGGGCTCTCAACAATCTTGATGCGGCTTTACATCTTTTGAAAGAAGCCCTTGAAGCGTTTGAAGATTTTCCTAAGTTATGGTTAATGAAAGGACAAATTGAAGAACAACAAGGAAATTTAGACAAAGCATTAGAAACTTATAATCAAGCTGTAAGTAATTATATGTTTATATTCTATTAAATTGAATTTTTATCTTCTATCAGAAATTAATATTTATTTTTCAATATTTTCAGATTAAAAAATGTCCGAATTCAATTCCTTTGTGGCGTTTATTGGCACATTTAGAACACAGAAAAAATCAAGTAACGAAAGCTAGATCAGTCTTAGAAAAGGCACGACTACGTAATCCCAAAAATGCAGAATTATGGCTTGAAGCTATCAGAAATGAATTAAAACCTGGCGGTGTACGTGATATGGCACATACTTTAATGGCAAAAGCGTTACAAGAATGTCCTACATCAGGACTACTTTGGGCAGAAGCCATCTTTATGGAACCACGACCACAACGAAAAACAAAAAGCGTTGATGCTCTTAAAAAATGTGAACATGATCCGCACGTTCTTCTTGCGGTATCAAAGTAAGATTTTATCTCGTAAATGTGTAATTTGTGAATTCTTATAATTAATACTTCTAATTATTTTAACCATGTATTATTTATTGCAGATTATTTTGGTGTGAACACAAAATTTCCAAATGTAGAGACTGGTTTAACAGAACTGTTAAAATAGATCCAGATTTAGGAGATGCGTGGGCTTATTTTTATAAATTTGAGCTTTTAAATGGTACCGAGGAACAACAAGAAGAAGTTAAAAAAAGATGTATTGCTGCAGAACCACACCATGGTGAGAATTGGTGTAGAGTATCCAAAAATATTGCAAATTGGTGTTTGAGTGTAGATCAAATTTTAATAATAGTTGCAAAAGACTTAAAGATCCCTATATAAAATAACTGGATAATACATTATATGGAAATACAAAATAATAAGAAATTTGTTTGCATAATATATATGCACATTGTACATATTTAAGTAAAAAAAAAACTATGATTATATTTAAATATATTTTAAAAATCAATTAATATGGTAATATACATAATTATAAAAATAAAAATTTCTCATTTAATTAGTCAGTAATATTTGTTTTATTTTTCTAATGTTTCTATTTCGTAAATATGTAAATGTATATAAACCACATCCAAACAAATCAATTAATTAACATTTTATTGATATTTAATTGATATTTTACATCATTGAACAAGTTTTACATCTCTTAAAACAAGTACAAATAATTTAAAAAGTAAAATTAGATTTTTTGAATTTATTTCAAAAGTAACTTTCAAAATTTCTTTACTTTAGTATTATCTTTGGAAAATTATAGACATTATATACAAATATATACATACAAATTAAATAAATTATTCTAATTTTTCTTAAATAACATTATTATAGTAAAGTCAAGGTTACGTTTTCAAGTAGCCGTAACTTAAACTCAGGCACCATGATTTATTGATTTGAAGCGCCTCCGCAAGCGCTCGCATGGAAACACAATGTTTGAACATAACCTCAAAGGATGATTCTTTTCTATGCAGAACTTAGTATGTTAGAAAGTTGACTCGCACGTATATATTTGAGAAAATAAAAACGCGATAATGTATTAATAATTACAAAGATGACAAATACACTTGTACAACAATATGTCCAACGACTTAAGTCAAGACATGAAGAATCACGTACTAAAGCAGCTAAGGAGCTATGTTTTTATGTTAAGACAGAATTACGTGAGGTATCTCAAGAAGAGATTACCGCATTTATGGATGAATTCAATCACCATATATTTGAAATGGTATCTAGTTCTGATATGAACGAAAAGAAAGGTGGGATATTAGCTATTATTTGTCTTATTGGAGCTGACGTTGGTAATATAAATACACGCATAATAAGATTTGCAAATTATTTGAGAAATCTCTTACCGTCTAATGATGTTGGTGTTATGGAATTGGCTGCGAAAACTGTTGGTAAATTAGCATTAGTTTCTGGAACATATACAGCGGAGTATGTTGAATTTGAAGTTAGACGTGCCTTCGAATGGCTTGGAGGTGACAGGAATGAAGGAAAGCGTCATGCAGCTGTACTTGTACTCAGAGAACTTGCTGTATCAATGCCAACATATTTTTTTCAACAAGTTACTCCTTTTTTTGATCTTATATTCAATGCAACGCGTGATCCAAAACCTGTGATAAGAGAAGGTGCTGTTGAAGCTTTAAGAGCAGCATTAGTTGTTACTGCTCAAAGGGAAACGGCGAAACAAATGCATAAATCACAATGGTATAAACAATGTTATGATGAAGTTATGGCAGGATTTGAAGAGTCATATTTAAAAGAAAGAGGAGTCAATAGAGATGACAGAGTGCATGGTTCATTATTAGTATTAAATGAATTACTAAGATGTAGTAATGTACGATGGGAAATAAATTATGAAGCTTTGATGGAAAGATTAAATTGTTCTGCACAACAAAATGAAAATGATATACAATCATTAATGCCTAGATTAAAAACAACAATAGTATCTAAATGGGCAGGAACATCTCAAAATTCTTCTGGACCTCAACATTCATTATATTCGATACATGAATCAGCTGTTTGTCGATGTTTAATGCAAGAAAGATTAGATGATATTTATACTGATGTGATGAATCAAAGAATTTCGAGAAATCCACATATTCAACATGCACTAATGATGTTGTTACCAAGATTGGCTGCATTTAATAAGCAAAAATTTACACAGGACCATTTAAAAGAATCTATGAACTATCTTTTAATGACCTTAAGAGCTCGCGAAAAGGATAGATATGCTGCATTTATGACTATTGGTTTCATAGCTGTTGCAGTTGAAGATGCAATAAATCCATATCTTCCGAAAATTATGGAGGTTATTAAAAGTTTACTACCATCAAAAGAGACACCTAACAAAAAACGTGGAATATCCTTGGAACCTGCAGTATTTATATGTATAACACTTTTAGGACATGCTGTAAAACTAACTATTGCATCTGATGTAAAGGATCTTTTAGAACCAATGTTAGCAACTGGATTAAGTCCTATTCTGACAACCTCTCTTAGAGAATTGGCACATTGTGTACCATCTTTAAAACTGGACATATCACAAGGTCTCTTAAGGATGTTGTCACAAGTTCTAATGCAGAAACCATTAAGACATCCTGGAGCACCCTGGACTGTAGCTAGTCCTGTATCTATGCCATCAACAGAAGTAGATGTTCCTTCAACAGTTCTTGCATTGAAAACACTTGGCACATTCAATTTTGATGGTAATCCTTTATTACAATTTGTAAGAAGATGTGCTGATCACTTTTTAACGTCAGAACAACCAGAAGTTCGATTAGAAGCTGTAAAAACGTGTTCTCGATTATTAAGGTTGGCACTAAATCAACCAGGACCTACAGTAACTAGTACCGTATCTACAGTTCTTGGACAATTGTTAGTTGTGGGAATTATAGATACAGATTCCGACGTAAGAAAATCAGTTTTAATTTCACTAAATGATTCATTTGATATTCATTTAGCACAGGCAGAAAATTTATCTGCATTATTTATTGCTATGAATGACGAAATGTTTGATATAAGAGAGCAAGCAATCAGAACTATAGGAAGACTAAGTAATATGAATCCTGCTTACGTGATGCCATCCCTTCGTAAAACGCTTATACAATTCCTCACCGAACTAGAGCATTCTGGAATGGGTCGTAATAAAGAACAAGCTGCTCGTATGTTGGATGAATTAGTAGTCAGTGCACCACAACTTATTCGACCATATATGGAACCAATTTTAAAAGTTCTTGTTCCAAAATTAAAGGAAGCGGAGTCAAATCCAGGAGTAATATTAGCAATCCTTCGTGCTATAGGAGATTTAGCGGAAGTAAATGGTGCTGAAATGCAACAGTGGATGCCTGAATTATTATCAATATTACTTGAAATGTTAGTAGATGCTAGTTCACCAGAAAAAAGAGGCGTTGCTTTATGGGTTCTTGGACAATTAGTTGGAAGTACAGGACATGCAGTAAAACCATACATGCAATATCCATCTCTATTAGATGTACTTATTAATTTTTTGAAAACAGAACAACAGCCAGCTATCAGAAGAGAAACAATAAGAGTTCTAGGATTATTAGGAGCCTTAGATCCATATAAACACAAAATGAATCTTGGACAAATAGATTCGCAATTGGATATACTTACATCAATGGCTGATACTAAAAGTGAAGTAGAAAGTACACAAGATTTGACAACTAGTGAAATGTTGGTAAATATGTCATCACCCACCTTAGAAGAATATTATCCTGCAATAGCCATCGCTACTCTTATGCGTATCATTCGTGATCCCACATTAGCTCAACATCATACGATGGTAGTACAAGCAGTGACTTTTATATTTAAAAGTCTTGGTATTAAATGCGTTCCATACATCTCTCAAGTAATGCCAAGTTTCTTGAATGTTGTACGTTCGACAGATGCCAATTTTCGAGAATATTTATTCCAACAACTGGCTATTCTTATTGCTATTGTGAAACAACATATTCGTAATTATCTCGATGATATATTTAATTTGATTAAGGAATTTTGGATCGTCAATAGTCCTCTACAAAGTACACTTATTCTTTTAGTTGAACACATTGCAATAGCTTTAGGAGCAGAGTTCAAAATTTATTTACCACAGTTAATGCCACACATATTAAGGGTATTGACACATGATACTAGTAAAGACCGTGTGGTAACAGTAAAGTTGTTAATTGCACTACAAAAATTTGGAAATAATCTTGACAATTATCTTCACTTAGTTCTTCCACCAATCGTGAAGTTATTTCATGCAACTGATTGTCCTATAGCAGTGAATAGAATAGCACTAGAAACAGTAGATCATTTAGCAGATACATTGGATTTTACCGATTTTGCATCAAGAATCGTTCATCCGTTGGTAAGAACATTGGATCAATGTCCAGAATTGAGAAGTATAGCGATGGATACGCTTTGTGCTTTATTGATACAATTGGGAAAAAAATATCAAATTTTTATTACATTGGTACAAAAGGTCATGACAAAACATAAAATTAGTAATCCTCACTACGATGTTTTAGTTGATAAAATTCTCACAGAATCGACTGTTGCGGACAGCGAAGATTTCTTGTTAATGAGACATCGACATTCAAGAAATAAGAATCGTGATTTACCTTTAGCACCGTCAGATACAGCAACCATTAAACGATTACATGTATCAGCTTCAAATTTACAAAAAGCTTGGACAGCAACCCGTAGAGTATCTAAAGATGACTGGCTTGAATGGTTAAGAAGTCTTTCTATTGGTTTACTTAAAGAATCTCCATCTCCAGCATTAAGATCATGTTGGGCTCTTGCACAAACTTATTCACAGTTACCACGTGATTTATTTAACGCAGCATTTGTTTCCTGTTGGACCGAACTCAATGACACATATAGAACAGAATTAATTCAAACACTTCAGCAAGCATTAATGGTACCAGATCTTCCTGAAATAACTCAGACGATATTAAATTTGGCCGAATTTATGGAACATTGCGACAAAGGACCATTACCATTAGATAATAAAATTTTAGGAGAAAGAGCAATGCATTGTCGAGCTTATGCTAAAGCATTGCATTACAAAGAAGATGAATTTCATAAAAGTAGAAATAGTAATGTATTTGAATCGTTAATTTCAATTAATAATAAACTCCAACAAAAGGAAGCTGCAGAAGGTTTACTTGAATATGTTATGAATCAATACAGTCAGCAAGATCTTAAAGTTCAAGTACGTTGGTATGAAAAACTTCACAATTGGGATAAGGCGCTTCATTTATATAAGGAACGTTTAGAAAGTGATCCTACAGATGTGGAATCTACTTTGGGTGAAATGCGTTGTTTGGAAGCACTTGGAGAATGGGGACAATTGCACGACGAGGCTACGAAACAATGGTTAAATCAGAATGATGAAATAAAACAAAGAATGGCTAGAATGGCAGCAGCGGCTGCATGGGGTTTGGGTCAATGGGAAAGTATGGAAAAATATATCTCACTGATACCAAAGGATTCTCAAGATGGGGCTTTTTACAGAGCAGTATTAGCTATACACGATGAACAATATGATGTTGCTCATCAGCTTATTGATAGTGCTAGAGATTTATTAGATACAGAATTAACTGCTATGGCTGGTGAGAGTTATCAAAGAGCTTATAATGCTATGGTGGAAGTTCAAAAATTAGCAGAACTAGAAGAAGTAATACAATATAAGCTTGTTCCAGAAAGAAGATCTACTATTAAATCTATGTGGTGGGAAAGACTTCAAGGAGGACAGAAGATTGTCGAGGATTGGCAAAAAATAATACAAGTTCATACTTTAGTTGTTTCTCCGCAAGAAGATATGTATACGTGGCTTAAATATGCTAGCCTTTGTAGAAAAAGTGGTAGCTTAATGTTGTGTCATAAAACATTAGTTATGTTATTGGGTGTAGATCCCTCATTAACACCAGATCAACCTTTACCAACGACTCATCCGCAAGTAACATTTGCTTACTGTAAACACATGTGGGTAGCAAACAAACGAGAGGAAGCATATAATCAACTGCAAAGATTCGTACAAAATTCTCTGCAACCAACAATAGTATCGGTAATAAATCAAGAAAATGAAAAAATACAGGACGCAAGAAAAAGATTGCTTGCAAGGTGTTATCTAAAATTAGGAGAATGGTTAGAAGCTTTACAAGGTATTAATGAACATTCTATACCCGCAGTATTATCTTATTATGCTGCTGCAACAAAACATGATCCAACATGGTATAAAGCATGGCATGCTTTTGCTTATACTAATTTTGAAACTGTATTGTTTTATAAACACCAACAGGGTGATTCTAATATCGAGAATGCTTCCAACAATGGAACACGTAATAATCTTTCTAGCCCTCAATATGTATCACAATTTACTGTTCCAGCTGTGGAAGGATTTTTCAGATCAATTAATCTTTCACATGGCAACTCTTTACAAGATACACTTCGGTTACTTACACTATGGTTTGATTATGGTCAATGGCCTGAAGTGTACGAAGCTATTGTGGTAGGTATCAGATTAATCGAAATTAATACGTGGCTACAAGTAATACCACAACTAATAGCAAGAATAGATACGCCTAGAACTTTAGTTGGACGATGCATTCATCATCTTCTTATTGATATTGGAAAAACGCATCCACAAGCATTGGTATATCCATTAACAGTAGCTTCGAAAAGTGCGAGTCATGCTAGAAAAACAGCAGCAAATAAAATACTAAAAAGTATGTGTGAACACAGTCCTACTTTGGTTCAACAAGCTATAATGGCGAGCGATGAATTAATTAGAGTTGCAATCTTATGGCATGAATTATGGCACGAAGGATTAGAAGAAGCTAGCAGATTATATTTTGGAGAAAAGAATGTCAAGGGGATGTTTGATACATTGGAACCATTACATGCGATGTTAGAAAGAGGTCCACAAACTTTAAAAGAAACATCTTTTAATCAAGCTTATGGAAAAGATTTAATGGAAGCACAAGAGTGGTGCCATAGATATAAAGCTTCAAGAAATGTTAAAGATTTAAACCAAGCATGGGATGTGTATTATCATGTATTTAGAAGAATATCAAGACAATTGCCACAGTTGACTAGTTTAGAACTTCAATATGTAAGCCCAAAACTCCTTCTTTGTAGAGATTTAGAATTAGCTGTACCTGGGAGTTACAGTCCAGGTCAACCTATAGTCAGGATAGCAAGTATTCATAGCTCGATGCAAGTGATAACAAGCAAACAACGACCAAGAAAGTTATGTATTAAAGGTGAAATATTTTTTATCTATACTGTTATTACACAGATATATCAGTTAAGATATTCTACAAAAATAATTATACTAATGCGTTATCTGTCTGTTTAAAACTCTTTTAGGTAGTAATGGTAAAGATTATATGTTTTTACTAAAAGGACACGAAGATCTCAGACAAGATGAACGGGTAATGCAGCTATTTGGTTTAGTAAATACACTTCTATTACATGATCCAGATACTTTTAGAAGAAATCTTACTATTCAGGTATGCTATTAAATAAAATATGCATACTAATTATATTATCAATCTATCTATACTATTTATCTGTATATTTTTGTAGAGATATGCAGTAATTCCATTATCAACAAATAGCGGTCTTATTGGTTGGGTTCCACACTGTGATACGTTACATACTTTAATCAGAGATTATAGAGAAAAAAAGAAAATACTACTTAATATAGAGCATAGGATAATGCTAAGAGTGAGTTCAATTATAATATCAATTTAAGATAATTTATGTATACTCGTATTTATATTTGTTGTTTTGACATTATTTGTATTTAATAAAATATACACTTGTTATAGATGGCACCAGACTATGAACATCTTATGCTTATGCAGAAGGTTGAAGTTTTTGAGCATGCCTTAGAACATACTCATGGCGATGATTTATCACGGCTTTTATGGTTGAAGTCACCATCGAGCGAAGTGTGGTTTGATCGTAGAACAAACTATACACGTTCTCTCGCTGTTATGTCTATGGTTGGTTACATACTTGGTCTTGGAGATCGTCATCCATCTAATTTAATGTTGGATCGCTTAAGCGGCAAAATTCTTCATATTGATTTTGGAGATTGTTTTGAAGTAGCAATGACACGTGAAAAATTCCCTGAAAAGATACCATTTCGCTTGACGCGAATGTTAATAAATGCTATGGAGGTAACAGGAATTGAAGGCACATACAGAAGAACTTGTGAATCAGTAATGTCTGTCCTACATCGTAACAAAGATAGTTTAATGGCTGTGTTAGAAGCTTTTGTTTATGATCCCCTTTTAAATTGGAGATTAATGGATAATACGACACTAAAGGGCAAAAGATCAGATGCACAAGGAATGAGTTCTAGCAGTAGCCAGGAACACGGAGATGTCTTAGACTCTCTTACAGCTACTTTACCAAAGAAGGGTGTGCCATGTAGTGTTGAAAACGGAGGTAACTGTAATTTATAGTTTAGTTACTAAATTAATTGAATTAAGCTTTTTCATTTTTGTGTAAATGTATTTTTTACAGGTGATAATAATCAACCAGAAGCATTGAACAAAAAGGCTTTAGCTATTATAACAAGAGTGAGAGATAAATTAACTGGACGTGATTTTTCACACGAAGAATCACTGAGCGTTCAACGACAAGTGGATTTACTAATTCAGCAGGCAACAAATAATGAAAATCTTTGCCAGTGTTACATTGGATGGTGAGTATTAAATATCACTTAAATATGAAAAGAAAAATATTTTATTTACAAGTAATATATGTTAGATCATTAAATATGAAACGTCCGATTTCAAACTGAAAATAAAATTATGTTATAAAATAAAATAATATTATATGAAAATAAAATAAAATTATTAATATAAAAAATGATTTAATATATAAAACATATATATTTTTATCTACATGTATATATATATATATATATATATATAGTATAAATTATTTGATAATTGATGATATATTTATATAATAGTTACATCACCCATAATTAGTATTAAATGATATTAACAATATTTCATATAATAATATTATTTCATACAAACATTATAAAATTGAAAAATATGTATATTATTTGTTGTTTTCTCTTTTTCTTTCAGGTGTCCATTTTGGTAAATTATATATTACAATAACAAAATACGAAGTGACTATTGTAGCCCTTAGTGCTTTTTCTGCACGTGCAATGTGAGTGATAACAAAGTAGATGTAATAATTGCTTTAATTTAATATATAATCGAAAAAAAAGGAAAAATGATAAATATTTCTTGGAAAATGGATGATATACCATTAATATTTTGTTTCAATAAGCATAAAACAAAACTATTTAAAAAAGAAGATTAATATTAAAGCAAATGCAGTATAGACTGTTTGTGTAATAAACAAATGAAGCATTGGCTTCACTGTTTTACAAAAACAATTTACATTGCATTCATTTTGTATGTAAAAATATATATTCAGGCTATTCACGACGTATTGCAAATAATATTTGTATATAATTTCATTAGTTATTATAGGACCTCATTTTTATGTTTGTATTTCAATCTTAATTATATATCGCTGAACTATGTTATAAGATAATATAAAATATTTAATTTTTCATATCTATTTGACTGAATGCAAAAGGAAGTAATTCATTTATTGTAGTCCGTAATACATCTTTCATATCCGATCCTGCACAATAAATAGGTATATTTCCAAACTCAATGATAGCTTGTCGACACATACCACAAGGTGTGGGTAATTTATCTTCTAATTTATCCGCCATTACTGCTAATACTTTAAACTTTTTATTCCCTTCTGATACTGCTTTTGCAATAGCTGCTCTTTCAGCACATATTCCAACAGGATATGATATATTTTCTACGTTACAACCTTTAAAGATTGTTCCATCGGTACAAAGTATTGCAGAACCCACTTTAAATTTGCTGTAGGGTGCATACGCATGTTCCCTTACTAATGCACATTCTTTTATTAACTCTTGAATGTCTGAATCTATAAAAATAAAACAGAATAATGATAATAATAATAATAATAACAATAACAATAATAATAATAATAATAATAAAAAGACAATTTTTCAGTTTTTAAAGTTTTAACTTTTTTATCTAGTAGAATTTTAATTTATTTTTTGAATATAATATTATATATATTTAAGTTATACTTTATTAAAGATTTATAATCAAACGATTGGAAATAAGACACCATTGTATATGTAACACTGAAATAAATTTGTACATACATAATAAGAAGAGAAGGAGAAAACATCCAATACTGCTAAAATAAATGTATTTGCGTTTGCGAGAAAGAGATATCTTATATAAATATATATAAAGAACAAAATAAGATTTCTTAGCTGACGAAGATCGTAAAAAGAATTCCTGTTTTTTATTGAAATTAATTGTCAATAATATATACATGCATATAAAAGTTTATAAAAAAAATAAGAATAAAAATGTACATTTAATATCTTCAGTGTAAATAAATTATTTAAAAAATTGTTAATATTTTTATTACGATGATAATGCATATTATATTATTATGCACTCGTATCATAGAAATTTATTTTATATAGAAAAATTTGACTAATTGATTTAATAATTGTAACAGTTATGTAATCACATTTGCCCTTAATCTTCTTCTCTCTTTTTTTTCGTTTTTTTTTTTCGATAAGATTTCACAAAATTTCTTGCAATAAATTAAATAATATTATAGATTTTATTTATATAATTATTTATATAATAAAAAGATTTAAATGTATTTTACCAGAAAATGTTAATATACATATAGTTAACGATTGTATTAAATTGCGATATAAAATCTACGTAAGAATAATAAATTAAATATTGTACATGTTTATTTTAGATTAATTGTGCAAGGTCATTCGTTGATAAAACAATTAAAAAATTACATATAATGAAAAAACATTATTATTGAATAGAGATTTGTTTTTTTTTTTTTAAATTAATCAACACAGACAAAATCGTTATCTAATCAACAAAATATGACATTTAAAAAAAGGCTCTTGGAAAAATGAAACTGTTCTAACATTTGTAATAGAAAATAATTTATAATTTATTATTCTTTCGACTATCTTACAAAACGCCATAAATCTCTTTTTTCTTTTTTTGATCTTACGATATGATTTAAGTTCGTTTGTAATTATATTTAAACAAATAGATTTGAACATATGTTAATGGTAACATTTAAATATTAGATAAATTACCATACAAAGTATTAAATAAATGTAAATTTACTGACATTAATAATACGTAAAAAATAATAGATTTTTATTGCATGCATGTGTATAAACATCAAAAGAGACAAATAATATAAGGATAATCAAAATCAATGGGTTTTAACATGTACAATTATTTCTTAATGAACTACTGTGGTAAGAACAATATTATTAAAAAAATATCAGTGTCACTTAATTACCAAGCGATTTAAAATCAACTATTTCTCCAATTTCACTCATTTTGTCGTTGTATGCACTTGATTTATTTATTTAAATAATTTTTTTTTAATACAAATGAATTATTATTGAAGATGCCTGAGAACACAAAATAGGCCAAGTAAATTTTATGTGAAACTGATATTATGTATGAATCTTACGTCAAACTGATATAATGTATTTGAGATAACACTGCAAATATAAACAATATGTATGCAAATGGCACAACCGATATTTATATATGTGGTTACCCACATGTGAACAATGCATGCTGCTGTTGTGTGTTGTTATCACTAATTAAATGAAACTTGAACAATTTTTAAATTATTATTTATATGTAGTTATACTTTCTATTTGTTTTTATAATTTATAATCTTCTATATAATATTTAAAATAAAAAGAAACAGACGGTCAAAAATAAATAACCTCACAATTATACATCTACAGGAATGAATTTATAACAACATAAGTTTTTTTTTTCATTATACAATTAACATTATTGTTGTAGATTCTTATTTTTGATATAATTGCGTATACGTAAATGAGAGGTTGGAAAAAATTTCTATCTTTAGTTATTTTTTTAAATTACTATTTCATGGCAGCACTGTCGCGACAACGCGCCATCTAATCAATTTTATCATAACTATAAAAGTTATTATTTACTTATGCATAAAATCGTACCTTAAATGTTGCCGCCAAAATTTATTCAAAATAAACACGTCAATTAATGTGACATTAACAATAAAAAAAGTATTAAATTAAACAGATTTTTTAGTTTTTTGTTTCTATAAAGATTTTTTCTTTAATTAAGCATTTATAATCTACAATGAGGTGTTAATAATATTGAGAAAAAAAATATAATAAATAGAAACAAATAATAACCTAATCGTAATGGATAAAAGAAAGATTCGATCGAAAGGAATTTTACATAAAAATGTAAGTGCAATATTAAGTCAAGCATCAACAAGTAATTATACTATTGAGGATGATCAAACGAGTAATGAATTAGCATCACGAAAACGTAAGCTACCTGTTTTAGATATATCAAAAAGCAGAACCAAGAGTGATTCAAATGTTTCTTCTTTATCTCAAAATGAAACAATAGCAAAAAAAAGAAAAAGTGATGTAAATCTGGAACAAGAAATAAGTAAGCCTCCTAAATATGATAAACATTTAAATATAGCTGATACAATATCACAGAAAAGTATGCTTACTCAACATGAAAAATGTTCAAATGTAACTGATACAAGATCAAAGAAAAGAAAGCTTACTCAACATGAAAAACATTCAGATATAACTGATACGACATCAAAGAAATTTTTTTCTCAATACAATGAACATTCTAATAAAAATGAAACAAGATCAAAATCAAGCGTTAGGAAAACTCCTCTGAAAGCAAATCAAACGTCTAATATTTTAGAACAAAGTAACAACAATATTGTCATACCAGAACAAAGAAATATAGAAGAAGATATTAATAAAATAGAAATTACCAAAAAAGCAAAACTATTCATTGATTTTCTTAAAAAATGTGGTATTAAATTACTTTCCGATGGCAGGCATAAATTCGGTAAGTTTTTTTTCTTCTATTTTTTCTTTTTTATCACATGATATATAATAAATATTATATTAAAATATATATAAATCTTATATTTTCTTAGATCAAGAAGTTACAATAATAAAACAAAATATGAAAGAAAAGTTAAAAAGTAAAGAATATCAAAAGCAAGAAATTATAAATTCATTAGAAGAATTTATCGAAAAACAACAAAATTTACAAAGTATTTTATCCGATTATGAAGTATCTTCTGATTATCGAAGCTTCGATCATATAAGTAATACATGTATTATAAGAATTTTATTACAAGTACAAGAATTACAACCTGATATACATGTATTCTTTCTAAATAAACTGAACGAATCTGTTTTATTAGCGTAAGTAATATTATTTTATGAAAAGAGTTTCAAATATTTTAGAAAAGAATATAATAAAATAAAATAAATTATATTATTATTATTATTATTATTATTATTATTATTATTATTATTATTATTATTATTATTTTACAGCGAATCTATAGAAAAAATACCTTGGGCTCGACAATTATTGCAAAAATTTCGTTTTTTAGAAACTATTGTCGATCCGAATGAATTAACTAAATGCTTCGAACAGCTTCTAGAGACTTGTCCATTTTGGTTTCAACGAGAATTGATTCCATATATACCTGATATAATAATAGAAGTACAACATCAAACTATTGCTGACATTCTTAATAAATTAATGGATGATAATACTGAACTGATAGATACAGTATTAGACTGTATTAATAATTTAACACTTGGAACAGAATATTTGAATGATTATAAGGATAAAGTACTAGAAATGTTGAATAAACATTTAAAAACGAATTTAATACCTTCCATCGCCAAGTATACAATATTTTTAAGCTATACAATTTGTAAATCAACATAAATTTGTAAAAACATGAATATATCGATGAATGTATTAATGTTTATTGCACAGATTTATTCTCAGCGATTGTACAACGGTGGAGGCATATAAGAAAGTATTATGCGTATTACGCAATCTCGATATGCAGCCTCTTCACGGTGAACAATTGGAAGATTGTTATAAAAGTCAAACGATATTGTTCCAAAATATTAAAATGAATATTCTACTATCAAAGGACATGGTATCTGCGGCGTTGACAATTATCAAAAAAGTTACTAAAGATCCAAAACCAATGGATATAATATTACTACTTCTTATATCGTCTACTGGATCATCCAGAAGAAAAAATGTTGATACTATTTTAAAACAACACGTGCGGTCTGGATTTTACAGATTAAGTTTACTTCAACTCTTATATAATAATTATAAAGAGGTATGCAATTGTATTTAATTGAGCCGTTTATTTTAATAGTGACTCTTTATTTTTTCTTTATTTTCTCTTTATTTTCTTTTTATTTTTTATAAAAATTAACTATCAGTTGTAGATGATATTATGGTCAATAACTACAAAATATTCAATTATAAATTCATTTCATTTTCTATAGTCTTTTTTGTACAAATTATTTAATTTGAAGGTTGTACGAGATTTACAATCATCCGCATTACAATTAGCAAGCAATTTGTTAAAAGCAGAGGAAAGAATTTATGTTGATTTTGCTATTGAATGGTTGAGATTACAGTTTCTCAGTCAAAAAGATGCCATTCATAAGCAACGTAAAATAATAGAAAAACTTATTTTGCTCATGGGTAATAATGATCAAACTGTGAGGAATGCCCTTAAAGTATTGTGTAAAATGGCAGAGGGAAAAGAAGAAAAAGAATATTTGTATAAACATTGCAATCATTTGAGAATTCTATTAGAAAAAATAGATCATTTTGGTATAGAAGAAGTTGGCACGTTAAATGATTTATTACACAGTTTATGTTCAAGTACGCTGGCAGATACTTTACGTGATGATTTATTTATAGTATTACAAAAGCAACTTTCTGCCATTAAACCACAGTTAGTATTATTACTCTGATAATTATGACAACTTTGCATAAATATAATTGTATTTCTCTTTTTCTTTTTTTTTTTTGTTAGAATAAAATGCAAAGGAGTTCTTGCAGCTGTAATGGCAATAAAACATATGGCGTGCAAACCAGACAGTCATACGTCTGCCCGCAATTTATTCAGTATGAAATTAATATACTTTATATATATTTTGTTTTTCTTCTCTTCCTTTAATATTTTTTACTTAAATACCTTTTTACCATAGAAAAAGTTTTACATGCAGTAAAATCATATCCACGTTTGCAAGCATTATTTTATGATCAACTGGCACAAGTTATTTCACAAACCGAATCTATTAATGAAGAATTTCTTCAAAACGTGGCTGCTTATCTACAAGAAGAATTAGTCAGTACATATATGATTAATAAATCAGATTATAAGTAAGTTAAATTTATTAATAAACGTATGTTAATTAATTCTGATCTTTTTTATTTAATGTATTGACATTATTTTTAGCGGTGAGCTTATACCTAAATTTGGTTTGAATAATCTAGATGACGAGCCACAGAATTTAGTATTAAATTTTGGTAATAAAAAGTGCGGAGCTATTGTCGCTATTACGTTTAGATTATTAAAAACCTGTTACATGAAGCTCAGTGAAAATGGGGACTTGGAAGCAATAGATTCTTTATTAGGATGTTCCATTCTAATGCCAGATAATTTTGATATGCCAGAGCCTTTAACGATAGATCTTGTAATATCTTGTATTAATTGGTGAGTAGATATTACAAATTAATAATAAATATTATTTAATGATTAATTAACATTTTGATATGTTGTTTACAGGTTTCGAGAAATTATAAGTGGCTTTGTAACGCAATCGCAACCTTTATTAAAAAAACAAGTATTAACGCGGTTAAATGATTTAATGTCTTTGCAAGGAGAATTAAGTCCAATGTTATCCCTATGTGATCCAAAATATCAACCACCGCCATGTTATTTTCATTATTTTCCACCACCACCTTTTGTAAAAGTTGAAAAAACTATAAAAAAGAAAGGAAAAAAAAAATCATTAGAGAAAACTCTAAATACATGTGGTGAACAAGGAAGTTGGGAAATGGGTTCTACATTGTGCTTTAAAAATCCAGCATATTTTAGAAAACTCGATGCCAAAGTATTTTCTCATATGTTTATCTTTCTTTATTATGTTGTTACAAAGGAAGTTATTATTTTTCTAATGCCTTGTATCTCTTTTCTTTTTAGATAATACATTTACTAGATTTTAAATTAAATTTACATGCATCGCCAACAATAGAAAGCATTTCAATATCTCAAATATGTTTTATTGTTAAAGAAGTTCTGGGAATGTTTGAAAATGATCTTAATGAAGCATTTGTGAAGGATATTATAAATTTATTGCCAAAAATATGCGAAAAGTTACATGAGATTGTAGAAGAACTCAGAGAAGAAGACGTTGATGATAAAAGAGAAGCAGCAAGATTGATATTATGTCTTCTAGCAAAAGTTTTCAATTGGAAAGAATTTCATAGTGCTATTTATAATCCATTACTTCGTGGTACAGTACATATTGTTTTTATATTCCTCGTATAAGAATACATTTTATTTGTGACAATAGTTAATCGTTTTCATGTATTTCAGAGGGATTAAAAATATTAGCGTGTCAACAAAATGATACGAATTTATCGCTTAAATCTTGCAAAGAACTTGTTACTGAATCATGCAAATATATTGAATCTTTATCTGATATAGCCACAAGAATATCAATCAGTGTTGCTCTTATTACAACTAATCAATCAGTAATGAAACATTCAGAAAGTTATATGCTGGAACATAAAGATAGAAATGGTAAAACATATATAATAATGAATAATAAAATAGATATATTTCTAATCATGAAATTAGTAAAACCCTATTTATATAATTTATAATTTTACATGTTAGCAAAAATGGCATTTGGATTTTTATCTTTGGACTGGCCTAAAGATAAACATGCTGGTCCTTCGTATAAAGCTGCTGTTACTACATTAATAAAAAGTTGGATTGATTATGAATTATCACCGCTCAATACGATAACTATGTTATTGGAATGGTTACCAAATGAAGTTACAAAATTGGAAAAATCAAACGATTACTTGAATAGATTGCCATCAATAAGTAGAAATAATTTTCACTTACTGTATAAAAAGATATTCGATGGTATGATTAAAGGTGTGAAAATATCTTTATCGAAAGCTACTAGGTAAAATGAAAAAATCTATACACACATATTGATTCAATAATTTTTGATAGCTTATTAAAGATTCAGTTTTTTCCTTTAGAGATCCTGAAAGGATACAAATATGGCTAGATGTTGGAACGAATGTTCAAAAAATGGTACAAATATGTAAAACATTGAAGACAAAAACTAATATACTTATCTTCTTACGATGCATGCCTCTCCTTTTACGATTGTTCTTAAATTCTGGCATACCAATTTTGGAACATAATTTAAAATACCAATCAGATGATATAACTAAATCAGTAAAATTGATGCAAGGTATATACATATGATGCATAATCTTTGTTAACTGTAGTGTATACTAAAAGTTAAAGTATATTATAATACATTAGGAGAAAAATGTAAACATTTCAATATTTAATTAATTATATTCTCTACTGCATTATAGTTGGTACAAAATATTTGCATGCAGTATGTTGCGATGGGATGGAAAAAAAAGACACGATATTATCCAAACATATACCCGCAGCAAAATCTGTGCTTGAAAGATTAGTCTACAGTGTGAAAGGGATGTTTGTACTCAACAATAGTTCTACAGCATTTTGGATGGGAAATCTTTTAAATAAAAATTTAGAAGGTCAAGAAATACTTTCTCAGGTATTTTAACAATTGTGTGTTGTAATTAAATACAAATAATTGTAAATAAAAATGATTGCAACTTAATATCTTCAAAATGCAAACATATCAAAAAGAAATTAATATATTTTATTTGTAGGCAACATCGTCCGAAGAAACAACGTTACCAAGCGTTGATTCGATTACGAATGAAACGTCAAATATATCGTCAGAGGTACTAGAAAGTGATTCAAGTAATGAGGAGAAGTCTATAGAAAATATGGAAGATTGTGATGATGATGGTGATGGTGATGATGATGATAATGATGATAATGATGATAATGACGATGATGATGGTGAGTATTTCTTCACTATTACAAATAAATTGATGTAAATGTGTGTATCTGTCTAAATGTGCTAAAAACTTATTAATCATCTCATTTATTAATCTACATATTTATTTTCCAGATGAACAAATATAAGTGTTATATACTATATAAACATGCAACCAATTATCAAAATCAGTTTTTCTAATTACCAGTTAAAGTATCGCTAAATAATTGTCGCTTCCACGATAAATCTGGCATAAGAGTTTCTTCCACAAAAGTTAATTGATTTAAACCATTAATCATTAATATAGTATGCGTTCTTGTACCATAGTTATCAAGAGAAACAAAAATAGAACTTAGCTCAACACAATTAGTTGGTGATCTTTTTTGTAATTCGAGATCTGGTAAA
Organism: Polistes dominula; assembly: GCF_001465965.1. Next base: position 3,461,950 of record NW_015148975.1, read on the forward strand.
TGTCTATAAATGATAAATAATAATATAATAGTTTTAATATTAATATACATATTAAGTAAGTATATTATATTACATACCTTTCTTGTAATTTCAAAAGTTCTACAAGATTTTCTATAATATCATCTTGCTGTGAAATTTTAACATTACTGACAATTTTCGCAAATTTTTCTTTTCCTACTTGAACTTTTTTATAAGGACATTCCATGAAACTATTCCCAATACCTATTACATCATCTTGACACATTTTTGGTCCCAAAGAACTTAAGGAACTATTCAAGTAATACACATCAGCAGTACTAAATGAAAACGAGAAAACAAAGTTATGGTAACAAATAATCAGTCTTATCATCCATCATATCTTAATAAATCAGTTCACAATCTTAATAGATAAATAATGGATACATACTACATATTAATTAGAATTAAATTAAAAGGATTGTAGCTTTGAGTATTTTGATTTTCTCGATGCAATTTTTCTAGATAACATTCTGCAGTATCATTAGAAGTAATATAGTCATTAACTAAAGTTCCACGACCCTTTTTTGGAGTATGAGTTTTATCTAGTTCGTTACTTAGATTTAAAATAATACCAGCTTTTCCTTTTTTTGATAATGCGAACCAAGTACCACCTTCTTTACCGGGTTCCATGTCGATACCTAATAGCAGTAAAAAACAAGAATAAAATGAGATAAAAATTATTAGAGACATTATAAATATATATATATATATATATATAAAAGAAAAAAGTATGTAATTGAAGTATACCTCCTAAACACATAGGATATTTTTCCCAATAATGTGCAGGTAAAGCTGGACGCTTAAAATATTCATCACGATTAGTAGCAACGATTAGCCGATAAGATTCAGCATCGGCATTAGGATTTCGATAAATAAATAAAATGCACATATTGCCTGTTGAGAGCTATTGAAATGGTGTATGAATACATTTGATCAACGTTCTTACATTTAATAGAGCGTTATTTGATTGTTATCTATTGCTTCTGATAAGATGAAGACATTACATACTCATAAATTAAGATAATATCTTCATAATAGTATATTAATCAATTTAAGATCATTTAAATTAATAAAGATTTCTTATTTCATCTCATTTTGATAAGTGCATCATAGCAATTTATTGTAATTCTCAATGCGCCATTCACATAAATATTTAATAACAAGTTAATTTTTGAAATATACACAAAATTCTTTTTTTTTTTTTTTCAAGGTAAATAATAAAATACTTTAGCTGAATCTTGATCGAATAATTTTGATATTCATTATGTAATTTAATCAAATGAAGACCTTTAGGGTTTCGTGTCACCGATTGATTAATTTTGTAAAATCAACTTTCATCTCTTTATCTCTTATCTTTTTATTATACAAATATATACATTTATTTATAAATCAGAAAAGACGAACAGTAAAAACCGATAATAATAATAATAAGAAGAATAAGAATAATCATTCCAAATTCAATTGGTCTGTCTGCGCATGTGTAAAAGTATACGATATTTGCGTCACAAATACTTTGGAAATAACTTCGGAATGCTTTCAAGTATGATCAGCTCTACGAAAGTTAAACATTGATTAATAAATTCTTTATGATTTTGTTTATCTGTGTTAATATGTGAAAAAAGAATCTGAAAGTAATGATATCAGTCAAATTAACAAACAAACAAATAAATAAATAAAAAGTTAAGAAAATGTAATTTAACAAAAAGTCTAATTGAAGTCACAGAAGAATAACCTTTTACCAAGATGACACAATTCATTGGCATGATATTATGAATTGATCATTAATATTATCTTGGTACTACGGTGATTTCTGAATGATAATTATCAAACTGTAAAGAAGACATATTTTACTGAAATTATTTCATGATTTAGTCTTCTTTTTACTTATTCCACAATCTAGTCTTATAATCTAGTCACGATTAATAATCATCATAGAAGTTTATATTCTCTGCGACAATGATAAATGGGATGATTAAGTGAGTTTACTTTATCATAAGTATTAATTGATAGTAACAGTAATATATATATATATATATATATGATTAATATTTTCTATATTAGAAAATAAGTTTATTTTAGGAAATGACAATAATCATCACTCCATTTAATAAATCCTTATTCCTTTACAGTCTCTATTAATAAATATTTATTATAAATATATAATATATTATATATGAAACTCAATGAAAGTTAAGATTTAACAAGTTTGTATCAAGGCACATTTCTAAAGGTATTTATAATAATTACATATATAGATGATTATTTTCTAGATGATAATATTAAATGAAAAATGTTTATAAAAGATTTGTTGTTCTTCTAGATATGTCAAAGCACGTCGAGTTACAACATTTAGTTGACGAAGATGTGGAAAGTAATACAGCCTTCCATCAAAAGCCAATTTCATCCCCAATTTGTAAATCATGTCCATATCTTGGTTTAGTACTAGCAACACTTTCATCTTTATTTTTTTCACTATGTAGCGTTATTGTTAAAGGATTAGTAGAAGTTAATCCAATGGAATTGGCAGCATTTAGATTCGTTGGGGTATTATTACCAGCAATACCAATTTTAATTTACAAAGGTGAACATCCGTTTCCCAAAGGACGTAGGATAATGTTAATATTGCGAAGTTTTGTAGGTACAACTGCTCTCATGCTTAGTTTTTATGCTTTTAGACATATGCCCTTAGCGGATGCTTCCATTGTAGTATTTTCCGTGCCTGTATTTGTAGCAATATTTGCGAAAATATTTTTGAAAGAACCTTTTGGATTATTTAACATATTGACCGTATGTTTAACATTAATTGGGGTTGTTTTAATAACTCGTCCACCATTAATATTTGGAAATACCATAGAATCTTTATCAGATGGTAATAATACATCGGAACATGCAGATTTATGGGGTGCAATAGCAGCGTTTTCTGCAACTTTATTTGGTGCTAATGTTTACGTCTTATTGCGTGCATTAAAAGGTCTTCATTTTTCTGTTATTATGACAAATTTTGGATCGCTTGCTCTAGTACAAACAGTTATTATTTCTTGGGCAATCGGTGCTTTGTGTTTACCTCGTTGCGGAGCCGACAGATTGTTGGTTGTTGCTCTAGCATTGTTCAGTTTTGGAGGTCAAATTTTACTCACTTTAGCATTACAAATAGAACAGGCTGGTCCTGTCGCTATAGCAAGATCGACAGATATAGTTTTCGCATTTTTTTGGCAAGTACTCTTTTTCAACGAAATACCTAATAAATATTCGGTAGGTGGGGCAATCTTGGTAACAAGTTCTGTTTTATTGATAGGATTAAAAAAGTGGGCTGTGTCATTGCCTGACACATCCAATATTAAGAGATCATTGAGCATATTAGCAATGTAATTTAGAAATATAAAATCAATTTATTGATATCAAGTTTTTGAATCATTTTCAAATCTGCGGCCGTTCCTAATATATGTCATAATTATGTTATTGTCTTATGGTATCTAATATTATATGTATATGAATATTTTCAAAATACACATTTGTTTTAACATAATACATGTACCGTTATTATTATGTAAACATATTCAATACATATTTTAATGAATTTGTCAATTACATTTTACAAAAGATTGTGTTAGTAAATTTATATTGAATTCAATATTTAATATTAATTTTAACATAAATATTTAATGCTAATAATATTAAAATTATTCTTTATAATACTTTCCTTTTTTATTATAACTTTAATGAAGTTCATTTTGTATACGTCATAAATAAACTGCATAAATTATTTTATGAAATTTGTGAAACAATTTGACAAAAATGTATGATCATTCTACATATATTCAATTTGCAATAATAATTTAAATTAAAATTTGTATTTATAAGAAAATTATTATTATTATTATTATTATTACCATAAGAGATTGGCAATACATATAGTATTACACATACATATACATATTATATGGTGGGTAGAGGTAACGAGTAACATCTCTTATGGGAGAAAATGTGAAAAAAGTGTCCAGCGTTTTCTATAAATAATAGTTCAAAAACCTTCCAGAATGGCGCTGGTGTAGACAGAAGGTATGGTATGAATGTAGCAATTGTAAACGAATTGAAGTATACCGAGTTATGGTATAATGTAATAAATATAACCTTAAAGAATTATTATGAGAAAACGTGTAGCTAGAGTGATTTTATTTCGTGAACTGTAAATAGTACGTTTATTGATTTTTTATCATTTAATTTTATGAAAAAGTATGTGAATAACAAAACAGTTATGGGTAAAATTTGTGTTGTGAAATTTGTATTTCTTGTTTATTTCTCAATCCTATTCTAATAATATTTGGCGCTTCCTTTAAAATTTACCGTCTACGAACTATGGCGCCACCTGAATTGGATGCATTTCGACGGACACTTTTCATATACAGAGATGTTACTCTTACCTCTACCCTCCATACCCTCCATATATATGTATTTTTGATGTTTCTTATAGAGTAAAGTTTAATTGTTATGTTGGTAGGATTGTTTAAAAGGCTAGTTGCATTTAAATTTTATTGAAATAACCTCGTAGAAATAATCTTTGGGAATTTCTTTCCCTAAGTTACTAGGCGCGTTAAGGTGAGTTCTCACCAACGCGAGGAACGGGCCGCGGAGAAAGGAATGGGCCAATGAGA
>NW_015148975.1:3480290-3572533 GCF_001465965.1 Polistes dominula
TTTGGGAATTTCTTTCCCTAAGTTACTAGGCGCGTTAAGGTGAGTTCTCACCAACGCGAGGAACGGGCCGCGGAGAAAGGAATGGGCCAATGAGACTCCGTGGGGAGGAAAGAAATTTCCGATTATATTTTTGATCCCGTGGGACGATATTTTATTTGTCGGCGTGGTGTGCCACGTGGTCACGTACAGAAGATAATGCTTGTACACAGGAGAGACCTTCTTACACAAGAGCGCGATGAGAAGAATGCGACCGGAYGGTGCGACGGACGAAGTAGAAGTGATGWGGTTTTTCCTGCGTGTGCACCGCCACGGCGATCCAGGCATCCGGAAGTGGGGAGAGCAACGGTCGCAGTGGTCACTCTTCCGCTCTGGCCAGTCAAAGGCGTGGTCAGGCCAATCGGATGCCCCTGCGGAACCGCGATACGAGGTGCTTGCGTAAGTTAGTGCTGTCGGCCGAGAGATGTCAGCACATTTCCTGCGCGCGCTGCTACAGCTGCGCGCTGTTGGCCGAGAGGTGTCGACACTGCGCTGGTGCGAGACGCCACAAATCAAAACAAACCAATCTTCAAAATACATCGACTGGCGGTATCAGTCAGCGGTAAAAATCGATTTAATTGTTCTATAATAGATAAAGTTAAACTATTTATATTATGTAATATACTTGAAAATTGGTCGTTCATAATAATGAATATACAATTAAAAATTATAACAGGTCAAAATTAAAAAAAAAAAATAATAATAAGCGATCCTCAACTATCTATCAAAATTTATAGAAAATAATATATATAAATTATTAGTATTATTAATATTATTATTATTATTATTATTTTATTATGTCAAAAATGGAATTAAATAAAAATCGAAATGTAATATCAAAAAGACATTCGTGTTCATTCTTAACATCAAATTCTGCTGATAAAAAAGGTACAAATTAACATATTTATTGTTATTAATTGTATAAACACTATGTTAATGATATTTTTTTTACTAATTAAAAATTGATTAATACTTTATATTATGTATTAATCTATTAAAAGATAAATCTCAAGGGAAAACAGAGCCAAATGAAATGAATTACGGATTATCCAAGGATATATACAATATTAAGAATAATAAATATCCTAAACTGACTATCGGAATGTTCTTTGAATTTATGAGAACTGCTTATCAAGTCAACGACAGTTTTGAAGGCTTAGCTGCAATTCTAACAAATAAAAGTGAAATAGATTGGAATAAATTAGCAAAAATCGATTTAAATTTGGATATGACCATCAATAATAAAAAATCACCTAACGACGATGGTCAACCACCCAATGATTTTAAATCTAATGAATTAGAAAGTTCTAACAATGAAATCTCGGATTTAACAAAAGCGTTAAATACGTGTACGAGTAGAAAAACCAAATTCTGTATACCAGAGATAGCGAATAATAAAGTTGATAATAATTTACCTTTACCTTCAACTACTAATCAATATAAACAAGAAATAAAACCTTTACAAAGCATTCATGATACTGAACCAATTCTATTTTTGCAAACTGTAAATTGTTCCGAAAAGCAAGAAGACCAATTGCAAAATGTCAAATCTGAAGAAAATGATACTAAAGATAAGAATCAACCGTTGGAGCATCCATCACACGTAGATCTATCAAGAACTAAATTAAACACAGAAGAGAAAGAACATACTTTAAGAAATGTAATGAGACAAAATTTGAGCGATATATTGCACGAAGGATTGTTAGATTCTATATTGCCATATATGCTTCCAAAGCCTATAACATCACAACCTATTATTAAAAAACCTAATGCCAGTATAGACATGAAAAAGAGTACTTCTTTACCCAACAATATTGATAACGGAATAATAACTAATCTATCAATTTCTAAAGATAAAGAAAAAAATAAGCAAATGAAAAAAGCTGCAGAGTTAGTATTTATATGATAATATTATGTAAAATCGTAGGAGCACAATTGAAAGTTTCAATGAAAAATTATATATGTTACTTAATCAATCCAAAATATTAATATTATTTCATATTTATTTTCTTTCATTTTATTACAAAATCGCACTACCATTATAGTAATATGCGTCAATTTTCATAGATCAATGTATTCGTACAATTTTATTATCTACTTTTTGTTTTATGTTTATCATTAGTATGACAGAAGTAGAAATTCGTGTATGCGACGAAGGAAAAAATATGAAGAAAGAATTTCGATGTCCTCAAAAATTACTTATACAAAAAATGCATTATTTTGCTGGTATAACGACCAATAAGAAATTAGAAGAAATGGATATATCTGTTCATTGCGATATAGTTATATTTGACTGGTTAATGAGATGGGTTAAAAAAGATATCACTAAAAAATCTGAATGGCCTACTTTAGATGCGAACAATGTTATTCCCATAATGGTTTCTGCATCCTTTCTACAAATGGAACCATTAATAGAAAATTGTTTGCAGTATTGTTATGACAATATGTCAGATATCTTAAAAACGTCTACAACTTTAACGTGTCTGAATGATAATCTTCTTACAAGGTAAAATAATATATTTCATATTTTTAAACGATTAACTTTTAATATTTTCATTATATTATATTATAAGATTAGCTAAACTATTTACAAATGAGGATATAGAAAATTTGCAAGACAAAAAGGATAAAATTCAAAGCCAGTTGTTCTGCCAGTTAATCATGTCATTAATAGAAATTAATCCAGATAATAAAAGAGGACATTACGGTTCTTTGGCTACTTTGTTTAAATGTGGTAGATGTAATAAAAATGTAGTGCAATCAATTTCTGATTTTATTCCATGTGTTCCAACTGCTATGCAAATAGATAATAAGGGGACCATTCATAATAAACATACAAGGTAACATTGATGTAATATTATTTGATATATCAATTATTTAATGTAATGGTAGATAAGAAAATCAAATTGTTCTTTTTTGTTTTAGAGATTCAACGTGGTCATTAAATGAATATATTACCAATTTGCGTTTAGAATTACGTTCATGGCGTAAAGTATATTGGAGATTATGGGGTGATTGTCATTTTCTCTTTTGTCAGTGTTGTAATACATATTTTTCAATTCACCAAATGGGTTGGTGTTGCTATCATCCTGAATGCCCACAATTTTTTGTTAATGAGCATCAAAGATCTATGCCATTTCCATTGGGCAGATATCCTTGTTGTAGTCAACGTGCTTACAGATTTGAAGTTTTACCTAATCAATATGGTTGCAAATACAAGGTCCATAATTTACTATTAATTTTTTGCAATTATCATAGCGTATAATGTAAAAATGATATGTTTATTAATTATATGTTAACTCATATTTTTTTATTTACAATATTTTATTTTTCATTAGGAACATATACCAAACATCAAAACAGAAAATGACATGAACATATTGAATATTTTCTTAACATATAAAGATATTATTTCTATAGAACCACCTCAGCTATTTTATCCAGAGAAAATGGTAAGATTAGTACCACATGATTCGAGTATTCAACCAGGAAAATTAATCTGTAAGGAAACAATGTGGTGGAACGGCTTAGAGCTTGTACCACCAAGACCACAACTTGGTCTGTTAGGTACAGTAAAATACTATCAAATATTTTTATGAGGAATAGAAAAATCTACAAATATTTAAACAACATAACACACACACACACACACACAAAAGCTTGTTATTGTAATCTTCACAACTTATTTCTTATTAAAATAGTTTGTTAACAGACTGTTAAATTGTAAATGATATTCATTATTTTCTATAAATATAGGTAAAATTTGGAATGGATCATTATTCCATAAGTCTACCCAAATAATAGACTTAGACAAATCTTTGCAAAAAGATTATCATCAAACAATGGACAAAACTTCTACTAGTTCTTCAGTTACATGTAGCGAAGATGATGAATTAGAAATAAACAATGACGATAATACAGATAATGAGTCGTGTGATAGTGAAGAATCATCGGTATGGTCCAGTTTAAAAACAATTAAGAAATCAATAAAGAAAACTAAAACTACAACCATCAAAAGGTATAGTAATAACATTTGTTTTATAATTTTCTAAAAATTATATTAATTTTGTTAATATATAGGGAAAATAGTAGATGTTGGAGTACAAATTTAATGATAAGATATAATCAAGATAATCAAAGAGATTTTGAAGAAAGAGTTAATGCACAAATGATCTCGCTCTTAACAAAACGAACATCTGTAGAGCACATTTTATTAGCAAAATCATATAATAGACAACGTAATCAAATTTATAAAAATATTCTACCAATAGGTATGTGCTAATTCAATTGATTACTATTTATTATATACTATAACATACTATACTATTTATTTCTTAAAATAGGTGGAACATATACGAGATTAGAAGCAGAGTTTCGTGATCAATTGGCTCACACTTATAAAAACTCTTCAACGGGAAAGAATGCAATGCGTTTTAAAAAACAATAGACTTTATTTAATACGTTTTATATGTTTTTGTATCATTTCTAATTATGAATTAAATAATATAAAAGAAATATAAAAAGACTATACCTATAATATTTTAAATTTAATTATCAACACATTGAGTACAGTGTGCTAATTTTAGTATACTTCCCACTCAGGCGGCAGCGAATGAGTAATAGCACTATATTATTTGTCAATCTCGACCACGTATTTGCTTAAAATGTTCTATTCAATTTATTATAATTGTAATATAAACATTGTATATAAACAGTGTTGGTCTAACGCACCAATAAGACCCATGCCATCCAAATGAAAAGTCTACTGAGTCTGTCCCGCCTGAATGGAAAGTTCAGTATTAGTCCCTAGGGAGTGACATAATACTCAATGTGTTAATCTAACACGGAATATTGAACACTTATAACTTTTATTATTCATAATTGTTCATAATATCAACTGAAAAACATAAAATCAAACGCAAAAAGAAATGTAAATACTTTACTATGTGATTAAACAAAATTTGATTGTTTTTAAATTCAACCAACATTCACTGTTTAAAGCATACAAAATAAATACTTAATAAATATAATGCTTATAGATAAGAAAATAGGTGAAAATCTATTTAAATATTTGTACGAAAATTTGAACTATAATTTAATAAAAATAATATCTTTGAAAAATTGCATTATAATTTAGTTGAGTTGAATATAATTAAGATTTGTTTCTATCAATCAAATTATTATTACATACCAAATCGCTTCTATCTAATAGCTCATTGAGTTCTGCTTCCGTGAATACTGAAAATAATTGTTTGCACATTTATTATCATTTATTATATTTTATATAGCTCCAGATAAAGTTAAGTGTAAAAAATAAATAAATATAGAAAATTACCATCATCTGAAGATGTTACGGAAGAAAATTCAGTTGATTCTAACAGTTCTTTCAATACTTTAAGTAGTTTTTTAGTAGGTGCATTCAATGAATAAGACAAATCTTTAGATATTACCATCTTTTCCAATAATCGTTTCGCGTGAGCACGTGTAACGATTGCTTCATCGATTGTTCCTTTAGCACAGAACTTATAAATTACAACAGGACGGGTTTGACCGATCCTATGGCAACGTGCCATCGCTTGTATATCTACTTGTGGATTCTGCAAATGTTATTCAAATTTAATGTAATTTTATTATCAAAATTGTGCACAATTTAATATATAAGATTTAATAGCATACCCAATCACTATCATATATTATCACAGTATCGGCGGCAGCAAGATTAAGTCCTATTCCACCAGCTTTAGTAGAGAGAAGAAACAAAAATACTTTAGGATCTTCATTAAATTCTTTAATATTTACATCTCTATCTTGTAATTTATCAGATCCATCTAATCTAACATAAATATAATCTCGTGATGCAAGATAATCTTCTATTAAATCGAGCATCGTAGTCATTGTTGAAAATAAAAGAACTTTATGGCCTTGGCTTTTTAACTTAGCTAACATTACATCCAGTACCATAAGTTTGCCAGAATATTTGAGCAAATGATTATTATCTTTTGGCAACAAAGCTAAATCCACAGGCTTCAAAAGCAAATATGGATGATTAACAATCTTTTTATATGCGAACCCTGAAATATAAAACATATTCATTGATGGAACTAGTATAGTTTAAATTATTTATTTTTAGAAATAACAGATAGTAAATATGTATCTGTATACTTAGAAAATTTATTTAATTATTTACATTTATTTTTGAAATGTAAATTGAGTAAGAAATGACGATTCTCATCAGTGACATTGATAACTTCCTTCCATGAATCAAGATCTGTTATTGTCTTATCTGTTAGTTTATCTTTTCTTTCTGATACAAAAGGTGTTGATACATTTGAATTATTCTGCACATTTTTTAAAACGCACTTTCTTTTAGGTCTAATGCCATTTGGTTCATCCAAAATAAGTTTTTCCTCAGGTTGTTTCTTATTCAAAATTGCTGTATATAATTCGCGTTGCAAGCATGTGAGTGGAGCATAAACAACAACTTCTTTTTTAGATGGAATATTTATATTGACTTCAGCCTTTTCACGTCTTAAAACAAATGGCTTCAAAATTTTCCTCACTGCTAATAAAATTTGCTTTTCTTCTTCTTGTTTTAAAATTTTGTCTTTACCATCCATACGTTGCAACTCATTAGCATTAAACCAAGACTCAAAGACAGTTAGGTCGTTGAATATATCTGGTAATAAAAAATTAAGAAGTGACCACAATTCAGCTAGATTATTTTGAAGCGGAGTACCGGTCAATAAAAGACGGTTCATAGATTTAAATGTTCTTAAAATCCTGTAATAAAATATAATAAAATAACATTTGTGTGTGTGTGTGTCCTATATGTCTATTTAAGATATATATTGTATATATTAGAGATGTCAACTTACTTTACTAATAAACATTTATGATTTTTAATTCTATGACCCTCGTCTATAATGATATATCTCCAATTCTGGTTGGAAATAAAATTAGATTCTTTTACTGGCATTTCAAATGTACTCAATACAATCGGTGGTGTTTTAAATCCATCCATAATATGATAAGATTTGATAATTTTGCTATAGAGAGATTTTCTTTCAGATTGTTTGCCATGAAATACTACAACTGGTAAAGATGGGGCAAACTTAGCAAATTCGGAAATCCAATTTGGCAATGTAGAAAGTGGTACAATTATTAAATAAGGCCCAGATTGTTGCTTCTCTATAAGATGACATAGCAATGCTATTACTTGAACTGTTTTTCCAAGTCCCATTTCATCGGCTAAAATACCATTTAAACCATTCTCGTAAAGCACTTTTAACCATTGCAGGCCATGTTTCTGATAAGGATATAAAGAACCATTAAAATATTTGGGAATGTCAACAATTTCTTCTTGAATTTGAGAATCAGAATTTAATAATTCATCTGCTATTTCTTCTTCACTTAAATTCAATTTATTTTTTATTTTGCTTTTAATCTAAAAAAGAAATTTCAATATTAATACATGGTTTCAATTCTTCCAATGTAAAACAAAATGTGACCGCGTTTTATGGTTACGTTTAAGGGTTTCTTGAATATTTACCGTAACTAATTGTTTCCTATTATATTCTTGTTTATCATTTTTTATTTTCTTTGTTTTATGCGGTGGTATATTTTCATTCGTAGCTGTTAGTTCTTTCTCCTTATTTTTATTATTCATCATTACTTCCAATGAATCAAAAGAAATGTTATCCAGCAGACAAGTAGCATAAAATTCACTTTGATTTAAAAGATGCATTAAACGTTTATATCTTTGTTCATGTAATTCTTGGTCATATTTCTCCTGTGCCAAACGTTTCTCTTCAAGTTCTTCAGCACTCTCTTCTCTCTTTCGTTTTATTGTCTTATGTTCGAATACATTTGGATAACGTATATTGTTATCATCGGACGATCCATCTTAAATATTAATTATTAACATAATTAAACCATTATTAAATCTTACATTTTTTAAAATAACAATAATTATACCAACTTATTAAACTTAATGAACCACTATCATTTTCTGCGTTCTTGATATCGGTGTTATCACTGTTGTTCTCTTTTATAATTAAATTATTCATATTTATTTGCTCCATTTTTGTAAGATACACAAGAACAAAATCAGTAAAATTTCGTTAATAAAGAAATACAAAGGAAAACATTTGCCGGTTACATTCCCGCCTAGTTTAAGGATCAAACGAAATTCTCTCCATTAACGATGTATATTACCTTGATGGTTAAATATATGGAGGCTGGAGGTAAGGAGTAACATCTCTGTATATGAAAAGTGTCCGTCGAAATGCATCCAATTCAGGTGGCGCCACAGTTCGTAGACGGTAAATTTTAAAGGAAGCGCCAAATATTATTAGAATAGGATTGAGAAATAAACAAGAAATACAAATTTCACAACACAAATTTTACCCATAACTGTTTTGTTATTCACATACTTTTTCATAAAATTAAATGATAAAAAATCAATAAACGTACTATTTACAGTTCACGAAATAAAATCACTCTAGCTACACGTTTTCTCATAATAATTCTTTAAGGTTATATTTATTACATTATACCATAACTCGGTATACTTCAATTCGTTTACAATTGCTACATTCATACCATACCTTCTGTCTACACCAGCGCCATTCTGGAAGGTTTTTGAACTATTATTTATAGAAAACGCTGGACACTTTTTTCACATTTTCTCCCATAAGAGATGTTACTCCTTACCTCTACCCTCCATAGTCCATCACACACGAATCGATATCGAATTCTACAATTCGATATATCGCCGATTAAATAATAAATCGATTAAATGTTCGCATTGTAAATGTCACTTGATAATAATAATGTTTGTACACGATTAATGGTTTTAAGTGTTTAAATAAATACGCTATTATTTAAACATATATAACAAGTATGTAATTTGAAATAATTGAAACATCATGTTTTTAAACCAGTTAAGATAATAATCGATTATTATAACTATCATATACATTTATACAGTACCATGGCGCTATCGCGTAAAAACGCATAAAGATAGTTTTAGTAGACTAATAAATACTTGATGTAATAATTTCAAAGAATTTTTCATTTTGAGAATCTTAATTTTTTAATAATTATTATATTAGTTTCAAGTAATTATTAATATATGAAATATTGTGCGTGCATGCATACATATATGTACATGACACATATATGCACATACAGATTCAGTACAAATGTAGTAGGCATGTGTTCTTTCATAAAACAATAATAAAATATAATCATCGTTATAAGATACTATTAATAAATGAAATAAAATAATTGTCAAAAGTCTTTGTTTGTATTTGCTCTTATAAATAAAGAGTGTTTTATTATTCACGTACACATACTAGTATATATTTAGAAATGATTCTGTATAAAAAAAGAAGAAATGAAAATATATATATATCTCCTATTTCAGATGATGTGGTCCCTAATAACAAGAATTGTGCATAGAAATATACCATACATAGCACTTCCATTTGGTTGTGTTATCGGTTTTATTGGATATCATATAGAAGGATTGATATCCAGTAAATATACACCTGCAACAGCCCCTGTTAATCAACAACGTCAAGAGAGATTATTAGAAAATATAGATTCTACGTCTACTAAAAAACATAATCCTTTAGATGTCAATCTTTCACCTTCGCTTTCTAACTGATATCTAACTGTATATATTAGATAAATTTAAGAATTCGTACATTTCTTGATCGTTTTAATGCTAACAGTATAATGTAATTATACTGCATTATGTAATATATATATGTATAAATATAATAGTACAAATTAAGCCATTTTAGTTATAAAGATAATTATAATATACCCTATATTGAAATATTATTTTGTAAATTTACATTCATCCTACATATTTTGTTTGATTATCCTAAATGCAAAAATATCATCTATTATTCAGCTTTAATTAAATAATCTCATTTTTGTATGTTATGGTTTAAAAAAATTAGTCACAAATGCAGTCACATATTTTTAGAATAATTTTAATATTTTGTTTCATGGTTATTACTATATGTCTCATTAATAACTTATGCATTTAATGATTTTATTAATATAAACCAAGTTTGGTCCGTCCATAATTATGCATACGCGTGTTAAATCACATATATACATTTAAACATTTACCAATTTATAATTTTCAATATTGAACATAATCTCTCTTAAAGAATCACATTCTTTCGTTAGAAATAAATGACAAACATAATAATATCAATACGTTCACATATTCATTATTATCATTACATTCAACAGTTAGTAACATATGTCAATTTATTTTGTCTTTCTTTTAAATTTTATGACTAGATAGCTTAAGTCTTTTTGAATAATCTTATCTACTACTTACATTACTTAACTAAATATTGAGATTTATCTTTTTAATATATCATTATACGTAGCAATAAAGCACAGACCTAAGAGGTACACAAATTTAGAATAAAAATCTTTGAAAAAAAAAAACACACACACACATATTTTAATCTTCAATATTTTATAAATCTATAAACGAAAAGAATATTTTGTTAAAATTAAAATTAATATTTTTTTGTAACATAGATTTTTTATTTTTACCATCACTTTTTTTACTTGTCAAAATGACAACGAAAATAATACAATACGCATTCTTCGATATTCTATCGAGTAAAACTTCTTTTATATAGCACAAAAACAGAATAGAATTGTATATGTGGAGGAAAAGAAGTAACTTTCCTTTAGTTTTACAATGAAAGTCATATTAAATTTGCTCTTTGTATGTTTGTTTTTATTGTAGATAAATATGCTTTGAAAAATATAAAGTCCTTATAAATTAGCCTCGTTTGATCGTTTAATTGCAACACTAGATTATAGAAGATTGAAAATAAATATTAATAATATTTCGAAATTCAAAATGTAGAAACGATGAATCTTTATATAAATTTTGTTGACTAATTTTTCCAGCAATACGATTACAAAATATTTATCTACATTAAATTATAGTAAATGTTATATAAGTAGTTTTATTTTTAAAAATTTTGAGAATATTTTCATCTCGTCAATTAATAAAATAATTTAAGTTTTTATACACATAATATTATGTAAAGATTTAATTAAACTAATATAATAAAATTAAATTGATAATATTATATCGTGTAGATAAAAATGTTTATATCATAGAGTCAGAGATGCCTAAATAGACTTATAATTAGCTTATATGAATAATAAGTGTTACTTGAACTGTTACGTTTGTTATTGCAAATACGTCGATCTCATTGCAATACTTAAATTTTAATAGCACTTAGCTTTTATATTCTGTTCATTTACAAAATGTATAATTAGATTAATAAAGCTAATAAAGTAGAAGTGAAGATTAATCCATTAGACATCTCTATCACAGATAATATTAATATATTTTTGATTATATAAGTACGTAAATTATTCTACATTTATTTACAAATAATATAATAAAAAAAGAATAAAATATTTATAAATGTATATAATTGTAATGCATTGCAAGTGCTCCTTTTTAAATAACATTAAGTTTTTTTAAATTGAATATCATGCAATTACATTGTAAGTTACTTGTTCATATTTTTTTTTTTTTTTTACAAATTGGAAAGATAAATGTATGCTTTAAAAAGAGCATCTATAATGTGCATTTAAGCTTTATTCATATTGCCATTTAATAATGCTTTGAAAAATGGATATGTAGTAAGAATTATTTGATCAATATTATAGAAAACATTTATTAAACTAATAATACTAAAATTTCTTTAATAATAAATAAATAATACCTTATATTAATATACAAGATTATAGAACTGAATACATTTTTTGGTTTCCTGGTAAGACTTTAAATACTTATTTAAGTAATTAAATATTTTAAATTTCAAACATTTTCCATTGATCAATATTTTGAACCTATCTATCTATCTATCTATCTGTCTATCTGTCTATCTATCTATCTATCTATTTATAATGATATTTCTTCATGACAATGATATTGCTATTTTCATAGACTTACTTACAGGTACTGATTATATGCACATGTGATACGTTGCTGAACATATGGTACTTATACAAGTACTACAGGCAGTTTGTACTCTTTGTTAACAACATAAAATTTATGTTTCTTACCAAATATACCCCATATAACAGCAACATTCTCAATAATTAAATTAAAAGGAATAGTTGATAGCGCTCCACATATACAAAATATAAAACGAACAACGCCAAAACGATATAAAGAAAATGATTTAACTACTCCAAATACATACATATAAATATTAACTGCTCCTATAAAAGCGCACAAAAAATCTATAAGTGGAGAACAACTGATAGGACATAACCCTGCTAAAACTATATTAGAAGTAGATAAGGGCATCGTTATCCACGAGTAACACGATATACCTAATAGCAATTTTTTTTTCAATGGAATTGCTTTGGAATGCACTACTAATAATATACCTTGTAGCCACCTTTTTCTTTGTTGTACAAAATCCCATAAAGTAAACGGCGATTTTTCCCACATTTCTCCGTCTACAAAATTAAACGTGTAGCCTTGAGTAAATGCCTTCATTGCAAAGAAACAATCCTCCGCCACAGATCCGTCTAAACCATTGTTGAACGAAACTTCTCTCTCTGCTGCCATCTAAAACATAGACAAATGTTGTTTAAACAAATCCGATTTAGTAATAAGAAATATCATCTACTAATTACCTGCGTGACAACATAAGAACCTTTCATACTAAATAATGGTTTATGAAACATTGTAAATTGTAATCTTAATTTTCCCATATCGTCTGCTACTCTAAAGCTATCTGCCAATGTTGTTATCCAATTAACAACATCTTCATTAGCATACGTGATTAGGCCTTGACCAAATTGGTGCTTCCCGTCCAATACAAAATTTAATATCCCACGAACTGAATTTTCCGTCATTAATGTCTCTTCATCCAAATGTACAATCCAATCGTGATCAGCTAATTCGTTAACCGAATTTTCAAGGCAGTATTGTAAAGCGCGCGCTTTAAATAAAGCACCACTACTTGTGCGATAATTAGCAGGTACAACAATTTCTCTAATTCTACGATGAGGTACCAATCCTATCGGTTTATCACTTACTACTTCTATTTGGAAGTTTTCAAGGCCCGCTTCTATACATTTATTTAAATTTCTATTTACATTAGTCTTCACTAATTGCGGATAATCACCACGTGTTACTATTCTGATACAAATAAATGGAGCCAATAAGGGTGAACCTTTTAAAACGACTTTATCCGGAAATGCGTTATAAATTGTCAATCCAACAAAATTAAATAGAACTTGAGGAAGCGAAAGAAAAGTCACACTTCTTAATAGATACAATATTAGAGCACCAACAAATCCATATCTGACCCAGGGATCTAATTGTTCCGTTTTATTGGTGTTCCATTGTAATCCTCCGGAGACAAATTCAAATATAAGAATAACAACTAGCAGCAAGCAACAGTGTAAAATATGTTTCATAATACTGCTCAACATTATGCCTGTAAACAAAAATTCAAATATTTTATTATTTATAAATGTAACAAGTCATTTTAAGATAATACATTTTTTCAATTATAGATATACTATTTGCTAATACATTTGGATGTTCAGATTAAATAGTCAGAAGCAGGAAAAAATAAAATTTATTCATATACAGGGTGGGTCACCACATTTTATCATCTAGATTTACGTTATTATTATTACGCGTAGCAGACAATGTTTCACATGGAGTTGAATGGCTTTGAAAGGGGTTCATACTGATGGTACTTTTTTTTTGTAGGTGGACGGGTAAAGGACATATGAAGGTCATTAATGTTTTTTTAAACGGAATCATATATTTTTTATTGCATCATCTGATGCTCTTTCATATTATTTACAAAAAAGTAATAACCTATTTATGTACAAAATTTATTACTTTAGGAGATATTTTAATTTTTATGTCTATTTACAAAAAAGGTTCAATGTGGCGATCATTTGGATCAGAACACTTTCTGAATCGAGAAATTAATGATTCATTAACGTTTCTTAATGTATCTGATGTTATTTTCTTGCATTCATTCTCTAGAGAGATGGTAAAATGTGGTGACTCACCCTGTATATGTGTATGTATATGCACTGTATAGCTAATTATTTTAATTTAGCTAAAATGACATTGAAAGTAAACTATTATCTTATCTTGAAATAAGAATAATTGGCCGAGGTTATCATTGAAAGAATTCTATGAATCCTTATCATTTCTGTACTTTATCTAAATCTTAAGAAATAATATTATAAGTAATTATATTTAAAAGTTCACAATAAATTTAATATAATTAACATAGATAAGTAAAAAATGCTGTAAAATTGATCAACAATTATATAATTCATATTTCCATAATGATAAAATAGTAAGATAAAATTAGGAAATAATAAACAGTGTATATAAGTTAGGTTTATTAAAACTGTAATCAACTTAACCTATAATAAACATATAAATATATTGTACCTTCTTTTTCACGTTGAACTTTTAATTGGAAATACGTTCAGAGGTGTTTGTTTAGCCCATTGCCTGTTAAAAAGGCAGTAGGTAAATAAAATATAAATATAAATTTTATAAAACTACTAGCAAGTTAAACGTCATTTTTTTTCCAATGTTGCACTTATTTTTCAGTCTTACCATCATTTACTATCATATTCACCAAACTATCCCCTTCACAGCCAGCATAAGCTTATTTCTATATAACGATAATCGATACCGTTCGATTTAGTGATAGGTCAAACAATGACGCCACGAAAATAATTCTTCTTGTAAATAAGACAACAATAATTCTACTTTATTTTTACATTACGATAACAATTGTACCATTCTTAATCCTTTCGCCTGTTTAAGTTCTGACGTTTCATACTAATCTATAGTATACAACTTTCATAGATTTAGATAATAACTTTTTGACGCTAGTTTAATGATAACCAGTGATCGCTCTCTCTTTCTCTCTCTATCTCTCTCTCTTTGTCAAAGAGTTTGTTATAATTTAACATTTTTATTTAAATGTAAATTTAATTTTTATTTTTAATATATTGTCTAAGAACATAATCATGATTTTAATAACGAGTATATGATTGTTTTTAAATATATATTAAGTGATCAATCAGGTAATATAAATTACATGACAAGTTATACATTTTTTTTATTAAGCATCTTAATTCTTAGTAATTCTCTCTCTCTCTTTCTCTTTCTCTCTCTCATACATTACTTTCTTTGTCTATATATGTATAATATATAAATTTTATACACGTCTACACACATATGCTCTCACAAATGTTTTGCTCTAAGTAGTAATTATTACATTTACGTATAATTATAATTGATGAGAAATTCTTTTTAAATTAAGAAATATATATACATAGTTTTTTCATTTCATAATCTTTCAATGTCATAAACATGTATGACTTTTCAGTTTTTCTTTTAATTTTATTATCAAATTAAAGTTAGTTATATATTTGTTCTTTGATCGTTAATGTTCTGCAATATTTATCCATTTAAGAAAGTAATTGAATATATTAATCATAAAATAATTAATACAAACATATATATATTTTTTTTTCAGGGTTTACTATTGAAGTAACAATATTAAAATAAATATAATTGCATCTGCATTTAAAGAAATTATATACCAAGTACTACACAAGCATTAATTAAATTTATAATAAATACCATGGCTTCGTCCGAACAATTGGCAATTATTCAATCGAAATTTATTTCTGGTGAAACAGTAGTAATTGTATCCTTTGTTATAAAATAATTGCAAATTTTTTGTTAAGTAAATGATATCAAGACGTTCGTTATCATACCATACCACCACCAAGATTTCAACTATAGCCTAGAATATAATTTTGTAATGATTAGCATTAATAATGTTTGATGCTGCTTTCTCAATGAAAATCATCTGTGTTCTATGTAGATATCTAACACTGCTAGCAAACCTGTTAATAAAAGTAATAGTTTTGATATGCATGTATACAAAAAATACCTTAACTAGATTTAAAGGCGATGGAAGCATCTTTGATGCAAAGATTGGCTAAAGCAACACGTGTGATAGCTTTGGTTAGCAAAGGAGTAACATACGCATTGGTTGTATTTCTTCTATCTAGAACACCTCCACAAGTATACAGTGATTTAACAATTGAAAGAGTACTACCGATTGATCAGGATTTTAAATGCGATATAGGTAATTATAAATACAGTTAATCTTTTTCCTCCTCTTCCTTGTACAATGCAAATGATACACTTTATTTTATTTTATTTTTTTTAATTTTATATTTACTCAGATACAGGTAATAAATATCTATTTTATTATTCAGATACTGATAGGAAACAACAAGAAGGCTTATATGTATATTTAAATATAGCGTTCAGAAAACTTCGTTTGACGTTCGAAATGAAACGTGGTACATCAACGAGTTCATTAGTTTCTGAAATATTTCGCGCTATAGAAGGTAGTATATATTATTTCTATTATGGAATTAATATGGCTTCTGATATTATTCAAAGTATTTAATATATTTTTTTTAGTTTATCAAAAATCCAAAATTTCACCAGCGGAATATTTATGGATTAAAAAATTAACAGGATATATGAGTAATTTAGATAGTACTAGTAGTAATGAAACTCAAAATGTCGTGGTTGATCCTGTAAGAATCTGAAAGTAAATCTAATTATTATTAATTTATTTATCATTTATTTGAAAGTTAATTGAATTTCATTATCTTACAGCTCGTAGAATTAGAAAGTCCTGATTTAGTTGTACCCAGACAAACAATAGCATCTGGAAAATCGCCAGTTGCTGCACGAGAATCTGTGGTGCGTTACCAGATGGCATGTAAAGAAGATGATTATACATATAGCAAGACTTTTCGGTTTGTTACCTATTTTTCTACAGATATATCAATTTGTTGTATTTACAATGTAAGTTATTATATTTGTGTTACAGTATATTTGTAGGAACATGGAATGTGAACGGACAACCACCAAATGGAATCCAATTAGAAGAATGGTTAAGTAGTGATCAAGAACCTCCTGATGTGTATGCTATTGGATTTCAAGAATTAGATTTAAGTAAAGAAGCATTCTTATTTAACGATACTCCACGAGGAGAAGAATGGAGGTAAATATTAGTTATTAGAACATAAACATTATTTTGATATAATAAATTTACTAACTTTTCTTACACAGGATAGTTGTAACAAAATCTCTTCATCCTAAAGGTACTTATTGTTCAGTTGCTGCCGTAAGATTAGTTGGCATGATGTTGCTTGTATTTGCTAAAGAAGTACACATGCCGCATATACACAATGTTTGTACTGATACAGTGGGTACAGGAATAATGGGTAAACTGGTACATCTTTTTTTCTTTATTCTAAAATTAATAATCATCTATTTAAATAGTTTATCTTACATTATTATTAAAGGGAAACAAAGGTGGTGTAGCAGTAAGTTGTTCAATTCATAACACATCCATTTGCTTCGTTAATGCTCATTTAGCAGCTCATTGTGAAGAATACGAACGACGAAATCAAGATTATGCAGATATATGTGCAAGGCTCTCTTTTTATAAATACGTTCCACCTAAAAGCTTCAAAGAACACGAGTAAGTAAATATGTGTGTACGATATTAATCATTCGATATAATTTATTTTACAAGATATTTCATATTTGTTTTTTTATTTTTTTTTATTTCCATTGTTAACAGTCAAATTTATTGGTTGGGAGATCTGAATTATCGGATAACAGAAATGGATGCAACTCTAGCCAAACATTATATTCTTGTTGGATATTATGCTCCAATGTTAGCATTAGATCAATTAGGTGAACAAAGACGACTTGGTCGTGTATTCCAAGAATTTCAAGAAGCTGAGATTAAGTTCAAACCGACATATAAATATGATCCGGGTACTGATAATTGGGATTCCAGGTTTGTTTAATTAAAAGAATATGCCACTAAATTAAATGTATTATATTTTTTTCACACATTTAATTAATAAACAGTGAAAAGGGTAGAGCGCCAGCTTGGTGCGATAGAATTTTATGGAAGGGTGAGGCTATTACATCAATAGAGTATAGAAGTCATCCTGAATTAAAACTATCTGATCATAAACCAGTCAGTGCTGTTTTTGATTCACAAGTAAGATATCTGAAAGTAAACATATATTATTTGAATATAACTTTATTTACTGATTTAACTTCGATTATTGTACTATAGATTAGAATTATTGATGTGGTTAAATATCGTAAAACTCATGAAGAAGTTATGAAGAAATTAGATAAACTAGAAAATGAATTTTTACCCCAAGTAATGGTCGATACGACTGAAGTGATTTTCGATACATTAAAATTTCTCGAGCCTAGTAGTAAGGATCTCATAATAGCTAATACAGGACAAGTTCCTGTTCAGTTTGAATTTATTAAAAAATTAGATGATACCAGTTATTGTAAAGAATGGTTGCATATAGAACCCTATACAGGCTTTATAAAACCAGGTGATCATTTTTTATAATGTGATGAAATAATTTCTTTTTTTTCTTACTTCATATTGCATTATATTATATATTTTATAGGTGAAAAGTGTGATATTAAATTAGAAATATATGTCGATAAAAAGTCAGCGTGCAAATTAAATTCTGGAGAGGACAAATTATATGATATATTAGTTTTACACCTTGAAGGTGGCAAAGATATTTTTATAACAGTTACAGGTACATCTATATGTAATAGTTTTTAATAATATATAAATTAAAAATCAAATATTTTTTGTTTTTGTAACGATATATTATTATTATTATAAGGTACTTATGAGAGAAGCTGTTTTGGGTCATCAATGGAAGCATTAGTTCACATTCCGATACCAATTGGAGAAGTTACAGCCGGTCGATTGGCAGAATTAGTATGTATACTTCAAACTAAGTTGTTGATAAGAAGTCAAAGAAAAAAACATATAAATTCCAATGAAAAATTATATTATTTATAATTTTTAATAATAAATATTTTTATTGTAGGAAAATAATAAAAATTTATCCCTAGAACCATATGCGATACCAAAAGAAATCTTTCAATTAGTTGACATATTATATCGTCATGGTATAAAAACTCCTGGTCTTTTTGAAACGCCTGGTCTTCATAGTGAAATTATTGCCATAAGAGATTGGTTGGATAAAGGCAGTCAAGAATCTATGCGTATCCTTTAAAATACGTCTGAGCATTTATTTATTTATATATTTATTTATTTATTTATAAGAAAGATGTTAAATGAAATATTTCTTAACATGTTCAATCAAATGAAGCTGGTAGCGTACATTCTGTAGCAGAAGCATTACTTTTACTATTGGAATCTACAGCAGAGCCTCTGATACCATATAATCTGCATAGCGTTTGTTTAACAGCAGCGACGAGTTATTTACAATGCAAACAAGTAATAAGAAAAGCTAATAAATATATATTTTGTATTATATGTGTATAATTTGTAATTTTTGTTTGCTTGTAATTATTAACTTATTTCTCATTGCAGATTGTCATGCAGCTTTCCGAAACTAGAAGAAGCGTGTTTTTATATATTATTTTTTTCTTACAAGAGCTTCTGAACCACACTCCAGATAATGAATTGGATGCCAAAACTCTTGGTCAGTTAAGATACATATTTACAATAAGCATATTGTTTGTATTTTTTTTTGTAAATTGAAATATAAAAATAATGATTTTGTTTTATTTTATAGCAACTTTGTTCGGGTCAATCTTTTTACGAGATCCACCGAGAAGCAGGGAAGACAGAATGCAAAGAAGTCGGGCGACGCAAGCCACATTTGATAGGAAAAAAGCTGCATTTGTTTATCATTTTATGGTGAATGATCAAAGCGACATCGTCCTTAGCCGATAGTATAAAAATCTTTTATTTCATTTTACCTAACGTGTACGTTAATATATGCTTTGTAAGAATTATCACTGTAATACGTTTGCCTATTATTAATATTTTATATACATTTGTATAGCATAAATTATGTATAGAATTAAGGACGGATAGACGATATAGAAGAAATAACCAGAAAGTATTATTTTTTACTTTATAATATTAAGTGTTTTAACAATATTATATGAGTACTCATTAAGCTTTTTTTTTTTCTTTCGTAAATTCTTTCTGAGTATTATTTTATTTCACAATAGCATAATTCACTTTCTACGTGCTTACAAGATTAGTAAACACGTTAAATAAATATTAGTTTTTAGTGCATACCTATAATACATAGATATTGTATATCAAAGTATGTACTCACAATTATCTAGTCATTATAATTTATAATAAACTTTACATAAATATATATATATATACATTAACATTTTTTTATTTACGAATCATTCATGCAAATACTTCGTATGATTGATTGATCTGTATAGGAAGTTTTACCATAAAGTATGCCATAATGAAAGAATTAAATCCTCATAAAGAAATGTGTAAAAGGTTGTAAGAACGACGAAATATGTTAATCAATCAAGTATATACTCGTATAAGTTTTATTACAAAATACATAAAATTAAAAACAAATTTATATCACTAATAAGATTTAATATAATTGATAGACATATGTCTTTGCGCGTCACAATATGAAAAGAAAATATAAGAGAAAATAAGTTCGACACAAACTCTTTACATGCACAATTGGAAAAATTAATCTCTTTCTCTTTCTCTCTCTCTCAAAAATCATCAAAAAATCATAAAAGAATTATAGAGAGCAAATTTTTGCGAATCATTTTGCCTTCAATTTGAAGAAATTTTCTAAATTTAACATAATTACGATATAATAAAATATTATCATAAGAAAAAAGAAGATCATTTGTCGAAATAATTTTCGCTGTTTAAGAATATAAAAAAAAAAAAAAAACACCAAGTACAAAATATTAGATTAGCGCGAAGATATTGCTAAAAATTTGTTTGATCCATTATTAGGAATTATTTACAAATAGATTATAACTCACTGGAAACTGTAGTATAAGAATGATACAACATTTTAAAAATTAAAACCCTGTTGTGGTTGCATATCAGGAGCTATGAACTGTAATTCCGTACCTTCTGACACTTTCGCATCTATTGCGTTGAACTCTTGGTCCTATATTTATTATTAAACGATATTTATTAATTTTAGATGTTTATGAAGCTAATTATAAATACAGATTTGATTAAACTAAAATGATAAATGCTCGTATTTGTACTCACGTTCTCTGAGAAGTAAGTATCAATGAGTGCTACGGCTCTTTGGTATACTTGTTCATTTTCATTATGTTGCAAAGCTTCAATTTTATCAAGGCCACCGATTTCTTCGATCATAAGGGTAACATGTTCAATTTCACCCATTTTTGCAGATGCTTCTAAAATATTTGATAAGCCATCAAGAACAACAAGAACAATTTTCCAATCTTTGGAATCGAGTAAATTGCAGAATGGAGGTAATACGCCAGCCTGTAGCAAATGGCCTATATGTTTCGCTGAACATCCTGAAGTTAAATTAGTTATAGCCCATGCTGCTTCTTTTTGTGATTTATAATCACCCTGTAAATATATTATATTTCATTATAAATCCCTTCCCTTCTTCTTTCAAAATGATTTCAAGATGTAACATCTTTTTGTTATAAAGATTATCGATAAACTTTACCCCTCCAAGAACTTGGCACAATGGTCGTAAAACATTAGCATTTATAACGTGCTGAATTTGTTGTACAGTTCCAGCAGTAATATTACTAATAGTCCAAGCAGCTTCTTTAACGATATTTAAACGATTGTGTTGTAATAATAGAGCAAGATGATTAAGTCCACCCGCGGAAATGATTGCATCCGTTTGAACATCGTTTCCAGTAACTATGTTTCCAACTGCACGTAGTGCTGGCGTAAGCACTGTTACTTCAGGATATGAAAGTAATTCTACTAATTTTGGAGTAATACCAGAATCAACTACTGCTTGTATTTTCTCGTTTGGTCCATCAGTAAGATATGACAATGCCCAACAAGCATCAGCTATAATATTTATATAATATATAAGTATTGATTAATATGTTCTGTTATGTTATAACTTGTTACATCATGTTATAGAGTGATGTTAGTTATACCTAAAATATCCTTATCAGTATGGCTAAGCAATCGATTGAGTACTGGCAGAGCTGTTTTTACAACATCAAATGGTGGTGGTGGATTTTTATTTCGGCACAAGTTCGATAAAGTCCAGACAATATTACGAGTGAATGTTATCTACGTTTGTTAAATATAATAAAGTCTAATTAACCAAATCTATGAATTGTTTGATATGCGAATCATTAAAATATTGTCCCACCAGAAACCGACAAATATAATTAAAATTCTACTGTATTTTGATTTAAGATCATTCGCATGAAAAATATATCATACGTACGTTGGTGTCTGGTTTTATTAAACTCAATAGAACTGGTAATAAACCATTGGCAAGAACAAGATCACGAGTCACTGGTCCATCTCCAGCAATATTTCCTAATGCCCATACAGCTTGTTCTGCGACATTAGCAGAGTTGGATTTGAGTAAATTTATTAGTTTTGGAATAGCACCATGTTTTACGACAACGTATGTCTGCTCAGATGTGCCTGAGGCTACATTAGTTAAAGCCCATGATGCTTCGAATTGAAGTGCGGGGCTGCAGAAATAAATAAATACATTTTATATACAACCAAATTGTAAATAATTTCAAAATTAAACCAATATTGTATCAGCTTAATTTTAGTTTACATAATAGAAAAAGTAATTGTCGCACTTATGATGATAGTCCAAAAATCCAATACATAGCGGTACTATTCCTAAATTAATCATAGTATCTATCGGTGGATTTTTTTCACGACTCAACATCTTCCTACAAGCTTGCACTGCTTGAAGTTGAATAGTTACATCGAAGGAAAGCATATTGGCTATAATATCTTCAATTGACGAAGAGGTAGGTTGTATATTGTTTTCAGTTAATACTGATGCTTCCTCTTCTTCCGCAATATTTAAATTACGTCTTTTGAATAACTGATTTTCTTTTTTTGCTTTGCGCAATTCAACTGAAATTTCACTTCTTCTTCTACGTGCTTCCTAAAATTTCAGTAGTAAGTAAATAACGTAAACCCATTCTATGTTATAACATATATTTATTATATTATTAATATGTATTTTAAATAATATGAATTTAATTGTATAAAAATGAAAAAACATTAACTCACTTCATGTTTACTATTAAATTTGAAATTAGCAATTCTGGAATTGCGTTCGATCTCCTGAGCAGGCATAGTGGTATTATTGGCAGGCATATTTTTGATAATAATCCAATTAAGATTGGAAATACGCCTTTTTACAAATTCTACAAATAATTCTAAAATATCAAACCAAAATGATGTAATACTACAACCAGCAATATACGTTAAATCATTTATTTTCTTATGTCAAATGTACATACATTCGTTAAAAACCAAATTATTCTTCCTCATAATATCATTGAGTAAAAACGTATACAACAAAAGGCAATTATTATTTATCATAATTTAAATTAAAATGTGACAAATAACTTAAAAAACCGTTACAAAGTATATACAATACAATTTATGTGAAATAAAATTAAACAATGAATAATAATTATTGTATATATATATACACAAGAATATATCCATCATATAGATGTGTCTATTTGAAAGAAAAAAAAGAAAAAAAAACAACTGAAAACACTATGGCATAACAGTTATTACATATTTTTTTTTCTCATAACCGTTTCTTATTTACGCATATATTTCATATATCTATATGTTTTTTACTACTATATTACATTTAAAAGAAAATCATAGAAATAATAAAATAATGAAGAAATCAATCATAACAATACTTACTCTAAATTAATTAGTAAATAAGAGATGTGAAGAAAATTGTATAACTGAATTTGAAATAACGAAAGCACTCATTAAACGTTCGCGACCCGCGCGATGACAGACAATGGTCGTAGGACCGGTTCACATTTCTTCACGACCTGTTGCTGTTACCAAACAGAAAAAATTAAAATTACCTTCAACCAATTAGACCTTCTACTCATAAGATTTTTAACAATGTACAGGAATGCTATTAGCTGATTAGAATACGCGCAATCTTATGATTGGCGCAAAATTGACTGTGCGTTTAAATTTTTATTTTTCATTGGTCAATAGTACTGCATTAAAATGTAGATAAATATCATTTAAGGTTATCTTCAATATTTGCGTTAAAAATATTACTTTTGGTAATATTTGAAATAAATTATACCTAATATATATGTATATATAAATAAATGTAATTAATATATATGTTAGATATTTATAGTAACTTTTGATATTGCGATTGCAACAGAGGAATGGATTTTAAAGTAATACATTTAAATAGAAAGTGAATGACCAATGAAGGATGCGTATAAACTGTATAACAAAAGTCACTAGAAAATAGCGAGAAAAATGAGTCAACAGTGAAACGAATTCAATAATTAACTTTTAAAATAAAAAATAAAAATAAAACAAATGCAATCTTTACTATAATTGTACATATATATATATATATATATATTAATAAAATATTATCGAGAAAATATTTTGTCAGCTATCGTGCGCATGTGCAAACTGAGCGCGCTCACCATGCAGTAATTTAAAATAATTTATTCCAGGAGTTATCTTATGTTAGCGTAACAAATTATCTACATGTATTTATATAAAGCAGTTAATTATGGTGTAATCAATTTCACACGATTAGTAATAGATTAACATTTTATTTTCCCTATGTTAAATATTCTATTAATATGGAAAACAATAAAATTTTATTTGTAAAAATTTCAAATCTCTTTTACACGAACATGTGGAACAAAAATAGTTAATTATTCAAAAAAGCATAAATAATTGGTTTCTTACAAAGTATAATATTTTTGTGTAAACTTTATAATCAATAATAATAGTAATTACATTATCTTTTAATATTTTTCAAAGTTCTACGATTATAAATTTTCAATGATAACTTAGATTTAAAAGAAGTAAAGCAAAAATATGTAATCATTAATTAACTGTATTTCGGATTAATTATAACGAGAGTTTTGAATATATATATATATAAAGTGTGTGTGTATGTTAGTAGACTTTTATTGCAACATATTAAAAAAGGATAAATGTAAAAAAAAAAAGGATAATTCGAAACGTGAAATTGTTGTGTATGAATGGCCCACTTTCTTCTTAAATTCTATAGATGATCTTGTTGTTTTCTTTCTTCTTGATCTCACATTCTTAGTAATCGCGGACGATCGCATTCAACATATGTATGTATATTGAAAACTGGATGCTGGACAGATTCTGTATGTGGCTGTAGCTTTCTTCGAACACTTTCGACGCGTGGGGATAACTGGAACTTTTAAGTCAAGTCAAGTGCATCCCGGCAGAGCAAAGTAGTATACTGTGTCATTTCAAAGTGCGTTCGTTCTGTTGTCGAGATTCTCTGAAGAATTCGGTTACTTACAATTAGTCAGAAAACCTTCGTATAAGTTTCGCATAACAAGTAAAAAAAAAAAAAAGAAAAGGAAAAGAAAAAAAAAGGAAAAGGTTTCTCTTAAAAACGTACAATTATTGCAAAAGTGATAGTTGAATTTTCATGTATTAAATTGGAAGAAATGCAATACCGTATAGTAAGTATTTCCGCTATTCATCCTATTGAATTATTATATAAAAAAGAAATAGAAAGAATTTATCCATGGATG
This sequence comes from Polistes dominula, assembly GCF_001465965.1. The sequence goes on from NW_015148975.1 coordinate 3,506,119, forward strand.
TATAGAGTTTAATTAAAAAATAATTATATATACTTATATTGTACGAATGCATATACGTATGCATATACGTGGAATATTGTTTTAATTCATATAACAATAGTATAAGGATTTTATCAACAATAAATATTGAATTAATTTGATTTCAGCTTGCTGTTACCATTTGGTCGAGTATTATAGGAAATTTGGAGTTTTGTACCGCGGATGACTTAACTAACAAATACGTAAGTACAATTGGAATCATTTTCAAAGGATATAAAAAACATTTTTTTTACCACCATATTATTTTCGAACGTACATATATATATATATTTAAATTTATAAATTATTTTTATCAAGTCAATCAAATCATCAAAAAAAAAAACACAAAAAACAAAAAAAGAAAAGAAAGGAAAATGAGAACAAAAGAGCAACACAAATGTAAGACTTGCAAAGATAATGGGAAGAGAGAGCGCGAAAAGTAGTTATTATCATTTGAACGTTCCAGTACATTAAGGAAGTAATGATTTCTTATGCATTTTACTTTTACGCGAGTCAACCAAATTTATACAACTCTCACTGGTTTTTCTTTCAAATGAGTCAGAAAAATCCGACGCATCATTTCCCGCACTACAGTCCTTTTTTCACTTCTGCATCCAACGGTATAGGAGAAAGGGAGACCATCCTGGTACCGTAATTGCGCCTTTCTCTCATTGCGACTCTGCCTGATGCGCTAATTTCGAACTGCTCTACTGTAGAGGTATTCCACTTAAACAGGTTTCGAATGAATCGTGTCGACTCTTGACACGATTCTACAAACTTTCTTCCTTCCATCACCACATTACACAAACGTGATATATGATATGATTCGAAGAAATCTATTTTTCAAGTGAAACTGTTTTGCAATTAGTTCACTCATTCATTCATTCATTTATTTTAATGATATATTAATATTCAATAATTTTCTTTATTATATCTTTTTTTTTTCAGTCTGGACATTTGACAGAAGTTCAAACGTTCGACTCGCAGAAACAAATTTTACATCCGTCACTTTCTAGAAGATTATATTTCAAGAATGATACTCTATACCAAAGTACTACCGAATTAATAACGTTCAAACAAGATCAACTATCAGATCGATCTTCATCCCTCGATAATGTTAACTTTAATCATACAACAGCAAAAGATAATGAAACAAACGATACAAATACGGTGGATCTTGCTTTTCGTATACCTGTTAATGAAAACCATCAATCAGTTCCATTATCAAACACTAATTATGAAATGTCTCTAAGTAATAATAGGTTCAAGGAAACGAATGATTATTCTGCAATGAAAATAAAAAACAACGTAGAAAGCACGATCACGAGTGGAACAAATGAAAGGATTTCTGAACAGGTTGAATTAAACGACGAGGATAAATTCTTAGAAAGAGAGAAAAATGATTTCATACGAGATAATATTCCAACTGCTTCATCGTCATATGGAAAATTTTCAGGTCCCATTGTTGTACCAGATTTTCCGCAATTAAGTAAATCGGAAAATTTAGAGGATAATAATAAAGATAATCCGGAAATACAAGATATGATTGGATCGACTTTGGTTTTAAATCCTCTACGAGTTGGCGTAGCTCTCGTTAACGATCAAGAAAATACTTTCATCGATGACGATAGTGAAAAGAATCAATCGGTCAAGTGTGTTGTTTCTACGAGTACTGTGCAAACCGAAGCGAATACATTAGATGAAGATAATGCAGCGAGCAATGACGAATCTACTAAATCATGTTTGAATATAAACAACAATTACGAGCAATTTTCTAAACAATCGGAATCTCTAAAGTTCCATGGAAATTCGACGATTAAAAAGAAGCCAGAAGATACCGTGGAAATTCAAAAATCGATCGAAATTTATCACAATGCTCCTGTTCAAGAAATTCATTATCCAGTTGAATTTTCTTTACCGTTGTCTCCTCACGTTGAAAATATATTCCAAAAAGTCAAAGTAAATGAGCCGATTAATTATGATAACGTACAAAAAGAATTTCGTATAAATGGATTACAAGATCAACCTATCACTGTTCAATCAGGAAATTCCAACGTTTACGTTGGTAATTTTTACGATAACATCGAAGAAAATTCTTCACGGGCTCGTCAAACGAATAATTTAGTAATCGGTAATACAGATGGTATTCAAAAGAATATCAATTTTCCATACATTTCTATGGGATTATATTTGTCTAGCGATAAACGAGTTGATGCTAATTCCATTCCAGCACAACAAATTAATAACAACAAAGGTAATAATAATATTGGTATACCAATTTTCTTATTACCAGGACAATCTCAAGATGTTAGCACAAATTATGAACAGTACTCGAATGGTGGAAGTATTTTTAACGGGGCATTAATGACGACAAGCGGTGAGAATAAACATCAAACGCCGAATAATCTGAAATTGAATAAAGATAGTGGTCATCATTACGTAGAAAATCAGCACGAAGAAAGATCGGATCCGTCTCACAATCAGTATCATCTTTTTCAAAGGATTCTTCAAAATAATCCTTTTATTGAGACCAGATATGTTGTACCGGTCTCTTCGCCTTATTCCATAACAGCAAAGAAATCTGTTGAGAAACCTGCATATGGCGTGCATACCACTGAATTAGAAAATCTCGATAATAAAGTATTTTATTCGATAGAAAAGTTAACGGACAAACAAACATCTTCGACGCAACAACTTGCACAAGTACATCAACAAATTCCTAATGACAAACAGACGGTAGAAAAACAAACTCGTTTACCTGATCCATATACGTTTTATATTGAAAAAACGGGAGAAAAGAAAGTACCTCACGTAATTCATAGATTAATTATGCAACCACATCCGGTTAATATCAAATTACCATCTATTTCGAGTGAGAAAATTAATCCAGATTATTCGGAGAAGAAACTAGTTAAACATAATCATAAACCTTATCTTATCGAAACAGGACAACATTCAGAAAATGTTAAAGTACATTCCGAAGATATCGATAAACTTGTTTTACCACCGTCACAAGTACATCGATCGTTACAAAAATTTTACGCCGAAGTTACATCCATTCCGTTTCATAGAAATTATGTTAATTCTTCTTCTTCTTCCTCTTCATCATCGATTCATGAAAACTTACGCAAAAAACCAAATTTATATTTTGGAGACAATAATAATAATAACGGATATAATAATAATAACAATAATAAAAATGTTCATTTTAATTACTTAGAACAATCTTCGAATTCCGTTCCTCCGAAAGAAATGATTTCTAACGGAAATTTAAGATCTTACAGAAGACGTGCTAGAATTTTTGATAATAATAAAGATAGGACACCAAAAAACAAATACATCGATTCACGTCAAACGTCATCGAGTTCTTTAAGAATGCAATTAAAGTCCTCACCATTTTTCCTCCTCGAAGCACAACAATCAATCGTACCGGGAATTATGAGAAATGCAAGACAATCGGAAGGATATCCTTTAGGAGACATTGGTAATTTTAGACAATCAAAAGTCGAATATGGTTTTAAACCACCAATGATTCCTTCTATTCAATACGATGAACAAACAGCAACCAAAATTGATAATTAAATTTTGTTATTCATTATTAATAAAATCCTCGACAATTGTTGAGTTTATATAGTGTTATTATCCTTCAATTTTATTTTTTTTTATTTATTCTAAAAATATTATAATAATTCATTATTTTTAAAAAATTATCAAAACTCATGCATATCCATCTATTTTCCTCTCATCTGTCATTTAATCATAATAGACTGTTACTTTATTTTTTTGTAATTAAGCAAATTTTATATAAAAATAGTATTATAAAATAATTCATTTAAATTTATAATCATCTACTTGTATGACCTTATTAAAATATAATACGCTTATGTATTTCCTGTTATCCAAATTCAACAAATGTTATAATAATATAAAATAATTTATACATTTATACAATTAATTACTTAATAGAATCAATCAAATTATAGTTTTTATATAATTAATAATAATATATGATACTTCTCGGATGTGTTTTTCTGTTTATTTTATTTAAAAACCCAATTGATTATGTCTAATTTTATTTATTAATGAATAGAGTACTGTGTAATTTTTTGAAAGTCAAGACGGAAATAACGTAGGCGCTTAAAAGTTCATAGTTTTTATAGTACCTGTGTAGTAGCGCTACAGTCGCGTAGCCATGTTGATTTCTTTTTAATTTTTTCCGTTATTATAATATTGGCAACACTTACAAAATATCCCTATAGGATTACTTCCTTTACTGTATACACTGTAATTGATGACTACTCGGTCCTTTCCGGTAAAGTATCATAATGACTGGCTTCAGTGAAAAGGTTTGTTATTAAAGTTTTATTCATTTTAATGTTATAATTAATTATTTTTACATTTATACTTCACGTTATTAAAGATTTATCATAAAAAAACAATATTTTCCATCGAAAATGATATATTTCTTTAACATATTGTACAAAACTAAAGATGGACACTTAGGTTCTATTAGTAAGTCGTGCACGTTGTTCTTTGTAAATTGTTTTCTTGAGATTTATTATTTATTGATTTCATATATTTGATAAATAATTATTCGCAATAATATTAACATGTTTTACGTCAAATTTCTTCTATAATACATGTTTAAATGTTTTTATTCTTAATTGTTCATTGAATAATTTATACGTTTACATTGTTATCCACGTGGATTTTGTCGATATCGGTATTTATTATTATTATCATCATAATTGTTTATGCATATTTTATGATCAAATCCTTTGTATAATAATTTTAGATTGATGAAAGTTCTAATAATTTGACTAATATTGTTTTCTTATTTTTAGCCAATATTGATAGATGGCCGCGGCCATCTACTCGGCCGATTAGCAGCTATCATTGCAAAAACTATCTTGCAAGGAAATAAAGTTATTGTTGTTCGTAGCGAACAACTTAATATCTCTGGAAACTTCTTTAAGTTCGTATATATTACTATTATTATAATCATTATAATTATCTAGAAAGATAATTAACTAACATAAGATAAACAGACGAAACATATATAATAATCTCAATACTCTGATCTTGATTACAGGAATAAGTTGAAGTTTATGTCATTTTTACGTAAACGTTGTAATATTAACCCTGCACGCGGTCCATTCCATTTCCGTGCACCAAGTAAAATTCTCTGGAAGACAGTGCGAGGTATATTCAATAACATTTATTTTTAAGAACATTTGTTTGATATTTTCTTATTAATATATATGCCAATGATTACTAATACCTACATTATTTGATATATAATGAAACCACTATATCTTATGAGATTATTCAAAATGTTAATACATATTCTCAATGATTTTGTTGAACTTTTATTAATAATATGAAATACTAATCTTATTACAGGTATGATCCCACATAAGACGCAAAGAGGTAAGGATGCTTTAAGAAGGTTAAAAGTTTATGAAGGTTGTCCACCTCCTTATGATCGCAGGAAACGTGTTGTTGTACCAGGCGCCATGAGAGTAATGTGCTTAAAACCCGGTAGAAAGGTAATTTTTAATTGTTATTATTATCAAAGTTATAAACGAGTTTAATATTTTCAAGTTCTTGTCAGATTATTGTATATACTCTTTTTTTTCCTTTTTCTTTTTTTTTGTGTTGAAAACATTATTTTATAAAAAACGATGATGGTTTGGTAATTTGCGCCTGAATGCAGTATATTTTACTGGATTTGATGATACTTTTAGCTGAGTTTTTATAACAATATGAAATATTTCATTTATATTAATGTAAATGAAACTAAATAATACATTAAAAAATATTTTTGTATTTTAGTATTGTCACGTTGGAAGATTATCGCACGAAGTTGGTTGGAAGTACAAAGCTGTGGTTCGTACTTTGGAGAACAAACGGCGCGTCAGATCCATTCTTGAAGTCCAAAAGAGAAACAAACTCAAAGTGAGTTTTTTTTTCAATTATATTATATCATTATTATTACTATTATTATTATTTAAGAAGTTGTATACATATTTCCTTATTAATATATGCCGATGATTACTAATACCTACATTATTTGATATATAATGAAACCACTATATCTTATGAGATTATTCAAAATGCATATATAATTTTGCATTATTCGAATATATGTTTAATTTATTTTTTCATTACAGAAACTTACAAAACAGGCTGAAGCATCTGTTTCCCGTGTTGCTGCACCTTATACAGAAATCATCAACAACTTTGGTTACAATTGATTTATAATTATAATAAAAAATTAAAAGCTGTAAACGTAGACATGTCAATATATTTTATTCTTTCTTTTCATCTTATAAATCCCAAAATTATTCAATAATGTAAAGTAAAGCAGAACTTTTAAACTTCTCTACTTGCGACCCTTTTATCCGAGTAAATATTTTTATACAACACTGAGTATATATGTATTATTTGTACTATCTTCTCTTTTTTTATCATAAATTGATATATTCGTGTATTTTAATATTTATAACTTAGCTATAATATCTGTAACTTGTAAATTTAGTTATGCGACTTTGAATGGGGTCGCCATTTAGACTTTGAGAAGCCTTGATTTTAACACGTTGCGTACCGCGTCACCCGTACTTGGGTGACGGGCATGCTTCCGTGGGTCCCGCGTCACCCGTACATGGGTGACGCTTTTCTTGTTGAAGTTAAATAAGATTTTCAGTTGCATTTTGAAAACAAATTTAATGGAACAAGTTCTGAAGTATAAATATAGAATATACAGCGTAAAAATATAAAAAATACACAAATAACATTCTACTTTTTATTAATTTATATAGGATAACATATTATAATATACTATGTCGCATGAAATTCGTTGAAACAGTCCAAGCACATCTGTGGCGATTTTGGGCAATTCAAACAATACGTTGTTTTTTTGTGTTCGAATTCAATTCAATTCAGTTCAATTTCTCTTCTTCGTCTAAAGCCAGTTCTTCTAGTGATTCTTCAATATCTTCACTTGCATATGATTCATCAGTATCCGAGCTTGAACTCGACGAAATTCTATTTCTAACTTTTCTTCTAAAACTCGCAACGTTTTCATCACTACTCTCACTTTCAATTGTACTTTCACGACGTCCAATAAACATTTTTGGGATAAAAAATTACTGAGGTGCGTTTCAGAAAAAGTATGCTTTTAAACTAAATAATCTATACATGAAAGATGTATGCTTTCCAGGGAAAGCGATAAACGTTTCCAAATCAAAAATAAGCTACTTACCAATAAGATTATTTCGGAACAAAACAATGTATCAATTACATAGGTCGATAGCACTGTAAATGTAGATAATCGACAATGCATGGATCTACTCGAGTTAAATTGTTGGTTTTCCCGCATATCTCTCCGCTATCGTTCTAGTGCGCCGAGAAAAAACTTGGGCCCGGAGGAAACAAAACGTAATAACGCTTGGTACGCAACGTGTTAAAAAAAAGTAAAGAGATACAAATGATTTCATAATTTTTAATTACAAACGTTTAATTTATCATGTATAGAAAGTATTATTTTTCACAGCAATATTTACAGAACAAAACAAATTGTACAATTATTTTTCACAATTTGTTTTTGCTAATATTAAATTTATAATATTTTTTCTCTGTAGTTGTATTCAATTAAAAGTTAACATTTAACTTTTTGTAAAATCTGTTGTATAAACAACAGTTACTCCTTTATCTTTATCTTCATCATCATATACTTCATCTTCACTTTCTGAACTAGAACTAGTATCCTTGATTTCTTCAGGTATACGATAATCACCCACATTACTTGGTACACAACCAATATTATGCAAGCCTAGTTGTTCTGTTAATCGCTCAACTGCATGTTTCGCTTGAATATCCTATATTGAAGTGATAATATAAAACATATTTATATATGTCAACTAGGAAAACATTCTTTTGTTTTTTTTTGTTTTAAATATAAAATCCATTTCGTATAAAATGATTTGCCAAATTACCTGTAACTTTTTAATTTGTTCCCTTTGCAATTGTAACGATTCGCTCAAATTTAATGATTTAACAGCACCATGTACAATATGGGGAGGAGTAGCAGCTGTAACCATCCAATTTTTAATATATTTCCTTTGTTTCTCTTTCTCTGGATCATGAACATCACTCTTAGTAGTTTTGTATGGCTTAAATGGTTCCTTTTTAATTTGATTTTTTTCCAGAGGTTTTTCAACCTTATCAATAAGATATTTTACATGCACTAATTCGGAATCTGATTTTTCTTCATTTTTAAAAGATTCTATTTCCTCTAAATCTTCTGGTTTTATCAAAGGCTCCATCGGTTGTAAATGTATAACTTTTTTCTTATGTACACCAGTTCCTGTAGGCTAATATTATTTAGATATTGATAAAAATATCTATTACTTTCTAGATACTTCTGTAAAGAACTTACTTGTGCTAAAATCTTTAATGGATCTTCTTCTTCATCATCACTATCCAACTCAACAATTTTATTTTTATGAATTTCCTTGGGACAAATACCTGTCCATTCTAATTCATTCATTGCTGCTTTTCCTTCTGATGCTATATTCAATCTTGAAAGAAGCACAGCTGCTTTATCTATTTCTTTTTGATGCTCGAGTTGATTTAACAATTTATCTCTGAACGTTTTAATCTTTTCCCCTTTATCAGGAAGTGTTGAAATAAATTTTCTAAAAGATACAATTTGAATAATAAAAAATATGTAAAAATAAACATTAGAATAGACCGTTCATCACACATTACTCACTTATTAGCTAATAATTTATTCTGTCTTTCTAAAATTTCTTCCAACTCTATCTTTGATTTATTAGCTAAGTTATCAATATATCCTTGATTTTCCTTTTTTGTTGGTGGTGGTAAGTCCCCCGGTACTTTTTTAATAATCTTTTTTGAATACATTTTTTTTTATGTATAAATAACCTATTAGAATTAAAGACAAATGTATGTCAAAACTAATAAAAGTTGGAAATTAAACAAATTTAAAACATATAACCTATATAAACAATATTTTCAATACCCAGTAAAAAATATCATTTAAGTTCTATTTACTGTTTTTTTTTTTTAATTTAAATTAACAATCTTTTTAGATAGTATCAATAAAATAAATACTTTATAATACAATAATTCCAAGTGAATGGTTAAAAATCGTTTAAATGAAAGTTTTTATTTGTTCATTCATAACCTAAACATTTATTTGTTATTTTCAAGTTAAGTCATACAGAGACTAGTAAAAGAAAAGTATAAAATGTGTCATAAATATCATTTGTAAAACGGAAACTATGATTCAGCCATCTTTGGTGGCCAGTTTCTTATAACGAGTATATAGAATATGTTTAACGTAAATACAATTCATAAAAGTATATATATTTAAATGATCTTGCAATAGTGTATTGAAATATTTATAAAAAGTGAATATTTTGTTATTAAATATTTTTAAATATTTAAAAATCTACAATCTACACAATAAAATCATCATTTAAATTTAGCGCGAATGAGATAAGAGCAAGATGGCTGTCACAGTTGAACTTCCGTTATTTGTGTTAATATATAAAATAGAGAAAGAGAATTGTAAATTTTATTTTAAAAGAATAAAATTAAAATATTTCTATACCATTTTAATATAGAGATCTAAATATTAATAAAAGATAGGAAAAAAGAATTATAACTTTCCTAAATACAAAGAAAACATAATTTCCTTTAAGTTTGTACATTTTGCATTATTGGTATGAGGAAAATAATTCTTTTATATAAGTAAATTTTGTTAATGCAATATAAAAGATAATAAAATTTTATTATTTAAGAGAAGATATTTAAATAATGTATTTTATATATATTAAATTAGATAAAAATTTCTTTCAGTTTGTATGCATACACGACTAGATGACGCTTGACGCAATTGACAGAACTTTTCTGAAAGGGGAGTTGCCTTCCTTGGATTTAAATTTATGAACCAATGGTTAATATATATATATATATATTTTATCAAGTAGTATCGATAGAGAAAAAGCGGAGGAAGGTAGAAGGTTTGAGTAGAGTCAGTCGGTCGGTACTGAACAGTTGGGAAGAAGGTGAGAAAAGATTGGTAGTAGTAGGTATAACGCAAGTAGCTGACAAAGTAAACTAACAGTCAGGTAGGTAGAAGATAGGGGTAGATAGATAAAGGGCAAAGTAGAAGGGAAGAAGAAGAAAAGGAAGGGCAAGGTAGAACAGATCCAAGAGGGGGAAAAATTAAAAATCATCCAATACATTTGTTCAGGATCCGTGGCTGGTATTGGATCGTTACTCACAAGATACAAGGAGGAAGGATTTGAATTCAGAGAGAAGAAGAAAAAGAAGAGGGGATAATAAAGAAGACGCTTAGAAGACGCTTAGAAGACGCTTTAAGATAGTAGAAAACCAAATGGAGTAACTAAAAGAGAAACAGTATTAAAGAGATAGAAACAATCCAGTAGTCGACGTTCGAAAAGAAACACGAGATAGTCCAAATTAGTCATCCGGTGTTAACAACAAGTTTTCCTGGGAATAATTAAGTAAAGAATAAGAACAATATGTTCCACGTGAGAAAATTGACGAGATCGCCGATCGGTTTAAAACAGGTGCCTAGTAATGATGTTTTACGAGGTACATTAATGCGAGGTACAACAGCGGCCTTGCAAATGCGAGGTTACGCCGATCATCAAATTCCCGAACGTTTGAAGGATGTACCGAATGCACCTAATCCCAAATTTTTCGACATGGTCGAATATTTTTTCCATCGTGCTTGTCAGATAGTCGAAGATAAGTTAGTTGAAGATATCGGCAAACGTTCGAGGATAACCGTTGAGGAACGTAAGAAAAAAGTTAAGGGAATATTAATGCTGATGGAACCATGCGATCACATACTTGAGACATCGTTTCCTCTTAGACGTGATTCCGGTGATTATGAAATGATCACAGGTTACCGTGCCCAACATTCGACACATCGTACACCTTGCAAAGGAGGTGTGTATATTTTCTTATTTTTTATTCACATTTTACTTTCCTTCTTTTGTTCACTGCTATACGCATGCTTTGAAGAAAACAAAGAAAATATTTAAGTATTGTATCATATTTCTGTTATTATATACATATAGAACATAACTTATAATTTGGCGCGTTTGATAACAATGCGTTATACGATTTACTTGTACAATTTTTAACGACAGTTGAGTTGATAGCGATAGATCTAATAAGTAGTATTTAATTCTATCTCTTTTGCTGTGAATATGTGTACATAAGCTTTGTCTATCTATCCGTCGTGAGTAAAATCGAATGAAACTACGTTATATAATTTCAGCTAATTTATTTTAAGTGTTCAATATTTTTCATTTTCATTATTCGCATATAGAATGAATATTTATCAGAATGTAACGTGAGTTTATTTTTTTACATTTTAAGCACGTTTATTAAAGTTTATGTTTCCGGGTTTAGTGAAAATATTCATGAAAACATAAAGAAACGTTTATTGTTGAAAGATTAAAGAGAAGTTAATTGTAGACAACGTTTTTGATGGGTTTGCAGTTTGGTTACGTCACATATCTGTGCGCGCACATTCTTTCTTATTCTCAGATAAAAAGATAAAAAGATAACAAATGAAAAAGAGATAAATACTCTAAATACTATCAATATTTTATATAAATTATTTTCCAAGTTAAAGAAATATTAATTGTAAGTTAAATTATTTTATCAAATCTAATTGTGTGTTTTCAAATTTTTCAAATTTTTCAAGCAAAAATTAATACATTTCTTAATTTACAATATTTTTTATTATTTTAAGGAGTAATGATTCATAAACTGAATCTATATATATATGAATATATGAATATGTTCATACAGATAGATATGTTTTAATACTTCAACAAACTTAGCATAAAGTCAAGCGATAAAATTAGTCATAGCTAATGTCATTTTTGTTTTCTTTTTTATTCTTTCTCTTACATGGTAAATTACTTTCTTACTTGGTAAATAACATAGATAATATAGACAAAAATGTATTGCATTGCTTAGTCTCAGCAGAATGTCAGATCATCCCACGTCTTTTGTATTCCCGAGTTCACTTTTATGGGTATAATGTGTCCGCGTATGTAAGGACTCTTCGCACACTTGTAACCATTTTTACGGCTTCAAAGTATACGAGGTTTTAACCTCGATATTAAAGAAGACTAAACTATCACCTAATTCTTCGACTGTGACGTGAAGACATTAAAGAAAAAAAAACCGGATTATTCAAATATTTTTTTCTATTTGATATTTCATTTTTATCTTATTTCTTTGTATATTCCATGTCTACTCTTTTATTTCAATGATTGAAGAGTACCATTGTAACGATAAAGAAAATTAAATTAGTTCACGCTCACGTAACGCATGTGACTTTGTAAAAATAAGAGAATTAGCTTACTTTAATTAAAATTGTTTTTTTTTTATCAGAAATGTTCTCACAAGTATCGTGTTTCATTACGTGTTTTTTCAAACAATTATAGCTTAACAAGTTAGACTTAATCGTTTTTTTATGCATTTTCGATAGAAAAAACTTCTTATTCTTATTCTTCTTAATCTCCTTAGGACTTTAGGACTTTTTTTCTTATTTTTTACGACGTTGACAATTTTACAAGTGTATAAAAGAATAAAAATGTATTGAGACAATTTAAAAATAGCCAATTGATCGGACAAAAAGAATTATTTGAAAGTATTTAAATACTATCGCTTTTTAAAGCGAGAGATAATATTTTACATGTTACCAAATTGAGATAATGATAGGAACAAAAATTTTGCTGTTTCGTCATCGAAGAAAAAAAAAATATAATAGAACGAATATACGTTACAAATGAAATATTTCGAACACGTCTATATACTCGATCTTTTTATAGTTCATTTTAAGATGTAACACCTGGGCTAATGGATTACGAAATATGATTATTTGCTATGACGACTTTTATTTTAATTGTCCGAATTGTCACGTGTAGGATAAAACTAAAACTAATATGTTAGCCAAATCAAATGAATTAAATAGAGAGAGAGAGAGAGAGAGAGAGAGAGAGAGAGAAAGAGATAGAATGAAAATGTATAGTGCAGAATGTTGTTCTTGTCCATTAAGATGACTCATCACTTAGTTATTTAAACGTAATAATTATTTTGTTTATCACAACTTGCTTATACATACACACGTTGGTTTCCCCATCGCATATTCAAGCTTTATACTCAATATTTTTTATCGAACATGATAAAAATATGAAGTGTAAAAGAGGGCTGGGTTGAGTATGAAGTACCAGAGGCAGGTCATATTTACATAGATTCTCGATAACTCAATTGACTGATCATATCGTTTGAATAAATCGTTCGTGAACTTCAGCATGTCTTGAATACCTTGGTATACTATATATACTTAAAGGTGTGTGTTTGAAAAACTTAGCAATGATTACGTCGTCAAGAGATGTTGCCAAATGTTTGTTAGTAATCTGGCATCTAAATTAATCACGCGATAAAACGACAATATACGTTCCATGGCAATGACACGATATTTAAGGTCAATAACATTTGCAATTGGCTCTTCTCTTTGTTCCGATTGATTGATTTTATTTCATTATTTCATTATTTCATTGTTTTTTTACGGTTGTGTTGTTGCTTGTGTTTTATTATTCTTTCTTTCTTTTTTTTTTTTTTTTTAAATTAAATAATTATTTGTATTGCATTAAAATGCATATTTTATAAATGGTTTCAGTAATTAAGATAATTTATCATGTGTGTAACATATTTATGAGTATGTGCATTGTTTTATGCAGGTTTGCTGCTTAGAAGTCTGAAAAGAAAAATATTTCTTATTGTTAGATCTAATACCGGAATCAAATCGTTAATTATTTATATGCACAAACACATATACATTAGTATACATTCAAGTATATTATCAGCTGTAACATTATACTTCTTTCCTAGTGATTACCGATAACTGTAACAAAATTCCAACGATATAGTAACAATCAATTTAAGTGATCTAATCAATTGTACTTTATTATTTTATTTTTTCTTATTGATTTAAAATTCATTTATACGAATATTAATTTTCTTATTTATAGTGTGAAACTCTTTTTTTAGAATAGATTTTATAATTTATTAAGTCAACGAACTCTCGTAACTTTTGCGAATCAATTGTGAATGTGAAAATGATTAGAATTTGAAATTCAAAAGTCAACAAATGTTGTTGCAATGTGTATTTTTCAATAATACCTATCGCAAATATGTACGAGTTTTAGAGAGCTAATGTGAATTAACTTGTATTTGTAAAATACAGGTATCTTATTCACGAGTATGACATTGACATTCATCTAAAATAAATATTGAAAAAAGAAATGATAATTATTTCATATTATAAATACAATTATTCTAATAAAATGAATACATTTTACAGGTATCCGTTTTTCAATGGATGTTTCTCGAGACGAAGTAAAAGCCTTGTCCGCATTGATGACGTTTAAATGTGCCTGTGTGGATGTACCTTTTGGTGGTGCCAAAGCTGGTATCAAAATCAATCCCAAAAACTATTCCGAGCATGAGCTTGAAAAAATTACAAGAAGATTTACGTTGGAACTTGCAAAGAAAGGATTCATTGGTAAGCCTCATTAAAACTAATTGTAAGAATAACGAATTTTTAAGATTTTCTATACTGAACAACAGAGATACCATTTTGGCATCTCAATCGTCAGCGTTTTGTTACGTCATTTCGTATGCCTGTCTGCCTGCCTGCTGCTGCTGCTGCTGCTGTTGCTGCGTCGACGTTATTTCATCTGTGATAATTTTAGATCAAATCTGTTGTAGAAAATCAACATTTGTGAGAGCTTGCTTAAAATAATCTCTATCCTTGTTCTTGTTGTTATATCTAGCATATTGCAAAAGAACAAATTTCTTGCATTTTTTTTTTTATTTCAAGTCTCTATCTTCTTCTTAACTTTATCTTTTGTATTTAAAAATAAAGTAATGTTAATATTAACAAGTATTAGCATCTATAATAATGAAGCGATAACATACTAAATTATCTATACACTCTGTGTATTTTTTCTTATCGGTTTCTTTTCTACTTCAAAATAAAATATAAATTGTATTAGTATTTTTAAAAACGTAACGAGAATGGCAAAAAATAAACCTGTTGGAATTTGTATTTTGATAGGACCTGGTGTAGACGTACCTGCTCCTGATATGGGTACAGGAGAACGAGAGATGTCTTGGATTGCTGATACCTATGCGAAAACTATCGGCCATTTGGATATTAATGCTCATGCTTGTGTAACTGGTAAACCTATTAATCAAGGTGGAATTCATGGAAGAATATCTGCGACTGGTCGTGGAGTATTTCACGGACTGGAGAATTTTATTAATGAAGCTAACTTTATGAGTATGATTGGTACGTACTGTTAATCATATAAAATTGTTGTTTTTTTTTTTTTTTTTTTTGAAAGAATTGAAGTTTGAATGAAGTGTGTTTTGATTTGTAGGTACCACACCTGGTTGGGGTGGAAAAACTTTCATCATTCAAGGTTTTGGTAATGTTGGTTTGCACACAATGCGTTATTTACATCGTGCTGGAGCTGCTTGCATAGGAGTCATTGAACATGATGGTGCGATCGTTAGTGAGGAAGGCATCGATCCAAAAGTACAAATCTAAATATTCATTTTTCATATTAACTTATCATACCAAATATAAATTGTCATTGTTAATTGTCGTATATTTTTTTAATTTCAGCAACTAGAAGATTACCGTATAGAAAATGGTACGATTGTAGGTTTTCCTGGTGCCAAACCGTACACGGGAGAGAATCTCATGTACGAGCCTTGCGATATATTTATACCCGCTGCTGTAGAAAAAGTTATTACCAAAGATAACGCGAATCGTATTCAGGTTAATATTTCTACTTAATGATAATAAATGATACCAAAAATGATATGAATATTATTTTAATCGTATTTTTATTTGTTTATTTTAGGCAAAAATAATAGCCGAAGCTGCCAATGGTCCAACGACTCCAGCTGCCGATCAAATACTCATTGAAAGAAACATACTCGTTATACCAGATCTTTATATTAACGCTGGTGGTGTTACAGTTTCTTTCTTCGAATGGTTGAAGAATTTAAATCACGTGTCGTATGGTCGTTTAACTTTCAAATACGAACGAGAATCTAATTATCATTTACTTGGTTAGTTAAATGCAATATTATAATAGCAATATTTAATACGGTAATTTATACCCCTTGATTAGAAATAATTTCATTCATTAAATCAATCATTTTTCGTTTGCTGTGTTACAGAATCTGTACAAGAATCATTGGAACGTAGATTTGGTCGCGTTGGTGGTCGTATTCCTGTTACTCCTTCAGAAGCTTTTAATAAGCGTATTTCTGGTGCATCCGAAAAAGATATTGTACATTCAGGATTAGATTATACAATGGAACGATCTGCCAGGGTAGGTTTTAATTATGAACATATTTGTGAAAATTTTTAACAATACATATTTAATTATAAATATATATAATTGTGATTAAATCTTATATTATTTTTTTTATAGGCCATTATGAAGACTGCTATGAAGTTTAATCTCGGACTTGATCTGAGGACAGCAGCTTATGCAAACTCGATTGAAAAAATCTTTACAACTTATTCTGAGGCTGGTCTCGCTTTTTAAATGCTAGTCAAGATAAAAGAAAGACGAAACAAAAATTTATTATACGATAACGGAGTGTTATCAACAAAATGATCATAAAAGTCAGTATTTTAAAGATTACTCATGATTGATCACTGGTGTAACTTTGACCAAACGTTCCATGTACATTGTTTCACCCATCATTCTTCAAACTCGCCCTAATAATTTGCCTAAGTGCATATACACGTTTACATATATAGAGAGATTTAATAATATACTTAAGAGATTAAGCGATGAATTATTATAAGTATCATTAAATTGCACGAAAATTACGAGCAATAAAAATTAATTAATACCGTTCACCACAAGTCGTTTGTCTAACCAAAGGGGATTATAAGACCAGTGCATTTTTATATTTCAATTTTTATTCGTCGGTTGTAATAATTATAATACTAATAATAGTAATAATAATAATAATATTAATAATAATAGTACTCTTTAAGACTCCGATCAATTTTTATCGAAGTGACATTGCGATTAAACACGAATATACTTTTGTGCTTTGAATTTAGACATATTGTCAGTATATAAATAAAAAAATAAAAAAATATAATATTAATTATACATCCACTTGAGGATAAAAATGAAAGTTTAAAAATGCTAAGTATTTATAAAGAAGAAAGATAAGCTGTTTTTAATAAATCAAGAAATATAATGCATTATACATTAATACTGTCATACATTCTAGCCTGATGTTAATAAACACATGATCATGAATGAAAATTTAATTTCATTTATTTTATTTATATTAATTACTATATTTATTACAGGCTAATTAAAATACATCATTGGTTATTGTCCCTCTTAGGAATCCTTGAACCTTTTACTTATGCTTTACGTGTAAAAAAGTTAAGCTCGATAGTTGAGACACACGTGCTTTTATTCTCACATATAACATTTAAAAGCTTTTCATATACCTATATAGCTGCTTAGTTATACCTAATAAACAATATTTAAAACGTGTTTCCTTTTAAAAAACTTCTGACTAGTGTTCGTCCGACCTTCAAATAATTCCTCATCATTTTTTCAAATAAAACAACAAATTTATATGTAATTAAATGTAATAAGTAATATATTTCGAGTAATTATTATCTTTAATGAATTTCATTTATTTTTTCTTTAATCTGTTAGCTCGAATATATAACAGACAATAAAAAATAAATTCTAATTGGAATATTGATCAGATAAGGGTTCGTTTTTAGATGATGATGATGTAATAAAAATTTTTTAAGTTTTCTAACGATGAAATAGTTGAATATTTCCAAAGGTCTATTTAAACGTTTTAATGACAAGGGGTCAGCACCGTTTAAAAGTGGAAGGGTATCGGTACGCAAGGACGAACTGCGCGTAGTCGAGTTATAGTGTTAAACCAATGCCTTACTACTAGTTAGGGTGGCGGTCGTCGTCTCGTACAAAGGTCTCTGAAGCCACGACGACGTCCACGTTGTGTCTACCTTTTCATTTGTGTAAGAAGAAACGACACAAGGTGATCAAGACTTTATACAATATTATTCTCATTTTATTATTTGTAAAGCTTACTCCTTTTTTTTTTCTTTCTTATACCCAAAATATCATTTTTTATGTTATTTTTCTTGTTCCAATTACGTCAGGAATGTAATATACATCCCTCTGGAAAAATACAAAAATAAAGGCACCGATTAAATAAAAAGAAATCAAACAATTTATTTAATTATAGAAGCTTATTAGAATATTTTTTAATTTATTTCAACTATAATATTTTTATCTAACAATTTCAAATAGAATTTTCTGAAGTATCTTACTTGTTTCACAATATGTGCCGGTAATTATGAAAATCGATGAATATTAAAGGGATATTTTATAATTTATTTTATAAATAAACAACTTTTAATTATAATATAAAATAAATTGTTTGTTTGTTTTTTTTTCCATTTTTTGACTAAATTCACTGTCATAATTATCGGATCATAAATTTGTAAGTGTAATGTTATTTTTAAATGGAATAAACATATCCGTTTTGATAGAATTTTGTCGATGGAAAATGTTTATTCTATTATAAGAGAGAAAGAGATAGAAAACTTGATCGTGTGTCAACAACATATTTTCTATTAGATATTATCTCGATGAGATATTACTAAGGATGCTTCATGTTTTGTTGTCTTGATTTTTATCGTTTGTTGTGTGTTTATGTTCACGGAATGATGATGTAAAAAATGAAATTATATTTTTTAAAAGATAAACAAATGCTTTCAATACTATAAATACGTAATTTAGATGGGAGTGCTTTTTTAGCCGATTAATTATTATCATTAATCTACGCGAATTCCGTTAAAATGAAATTGCATGAATTATTAAATTGAATTAGCCCGTTATCATGTCGTAAAATCGTAGAATCATCTGGAATTAAATTTAACGAGCATTTTTATGTTTTAGTTCATATAACTGATGTAAGTACTCGTAAACAGGACGAAATAAAAAAACTTTATTTTAATAATTCACCATTCTTCAGGATAATCAAAAAAATTATCTAATCTAATAATAATAATAATAATAATAATAATAATAAGTGCGTTTGCACGAACAAAATTTTTTATTCGAGTTATTCTTCACGAATCACCACCATAGATTTGTGATAAGTGTGTTTTATGTGTTCAAAGATTTATTTTAATAAGAATTCCAGATTTTATTTATTTGAAATAAATTAAAATCAATATATTTGTTTAATTATATTATATTTATTATGATTTAATAGTAATTTAGTAATTTTTTAAATAATATTTAGTAATTGATATGAAATGATTTTAGGTGGCGAAATTTGAATCTCGCGTTAATCCCATAGAAGTATCTCTTCCTATGGCGACTTTAACTAATGGTAATGGGTCTACGATTCAGATTAACACGCGTCCTGATGATATACGAAATCGTATTATCGGAGGTAAGAGTGATATTTATACATATATTTTTAAATTAAAATAAAATATAAATGTTGAACGAGTATGTAATATATACGTGGGTGGGTTGACAAATTTCATAATTTTTCAAACCATTCTCGTAACAGTAAAAATAAAACGATCGTTTTTCAATCTACCTAAAAAAAAAAAATAAAATAATTTTTCTTTTGTAAAGTATAATCTTCATCATCATCATCATAATCATCATTTTAATATTATTGAATCGACACGTCGTTGTTTGAAATTATTAGATATAGTAAACGATAATGTGAATTTGATATGAATGAATTATTACTTAAGTGTAAAGAAGTAATCTTTATTTTATCCTACTGAACGTTTTAAACTTTAAACAAAGTTTATCTAACTATATCAAATATAATACTAATAAATACTAATTATAATTCGTTGGTTGAAAAGTATTTTTTCTTGTAAAAAAACAATTCATTTTTTCGTAGTTTTTCATTAAGGTTGAAAACTTTATAATCTATTTTCGTAACTGTTATTAATCACGTTAGATTTGATTAAATTATAGCCGGTCAATTATGCGTTGAAAGCTATCGAAAATATTAAAGATCGTTTATCGATAATTAGAAATGTTGTCTTCGAAGTTTGTAAAGTAAGTGTTAAATGATATTTAATTAACAAGTACAAATCATGAAGTTTTCATTAATATTTGTCTTTTATTAATTAATTATTATTATTAAACTTATACAGCTTAGAGAATTATAATATTTTTAACGAATATTTTTATTATGAAACTTGGATGAACGAGGTGACATCAAATTAACATTTTAATCGATATTTTATGTAAAAAGAAAAGAAAAAAAAACAAACTACAATGAAACGAAAAATCTTCAATAGTAAAAAAGTAGTATAAGGGGACATTAATCAGCCAGTTATAGTTGAACTTGGTTACTCTATAGCATTCACCTTGCATGTACTTAATATATATATATATATATATATATATATATATATATACAATCTTCATCTTTGAGTTAGAAATAAATATAGTTCGAGACTATCTATAAACGTGGAAAGAAAATCGATTAGAAAAAAAAAAGAAAATAAAGCCATTGTGTTAATGTTATACAAATTCTAATAAGAAAATTCGCGTTTTATCTTGTAATATTCCCCTTGTCATCAATAAAACAAAAAATAAAAGAACAAAAATAAAAGAAAAGAAAAGAAAAGAAACTCAGAAAATAGAACGTTGACGTGTGACATTTCCAGTATAAAAAGAAAAGGAAATGAAAAAAAGTAGGCAGAGTGGACATATAAAAATGAAAATTTCAACAAAAGATAATAAAAATTCTCATGGCTTAAAACAAACGTTCATTTTCATTCAATTATATTAAATAAATAAATAAACGATCTATATATATAAAGAAAAGAAAAAGCAGGAAATAGAACATTGACGTGCGACATTTTCATTGGAAAAAAAAGAAAAAATACGAAAGAGGAAATGGGAAAAATAGTGGAAAAGATGGACAGACATTTTTCATTAAACGAAGAGATTGGATACGAATTCTGACAATCGATATTACTCTCCCTTCGTAAAATTCATTTTATTCTATAATTCGTTCAATAAAAAAGAAAAAAGAATAATAAAAAGAAAAAAAGGGGAACTCAAACATTGACGAGTGACGTTTTCATTGGAAAAAGAATAAAAAAAAAACGAAAAAAAAAAACGAATAGAAGTAGGAGTTAAAAGAAAAAGGTTTGTTGATGGAAAAGTAGGCAAACTGGACACTGATAAAATAAAATAAAATAAAATAAAAGAGTAGGTCAGAGTATTGTAGGATAGAAAAGGAGAATAGAAAGGATGATAAAGGTGTGTGTGTGTGTGTTGTAGGTGGTGCGCGCATTTCGCGCATTTCGCGCATGCCACTACGAGAAGAGAAAGATAGATAGGATTTTATCCATGTGAGTGAGTGAGTGGGTGGTTGGACACGGTCAGACAAGGGAACAAATATTCGTAGCAAAATAGTGTGATATCCATCTTACGAATAATTTTCAATAATTTCCAATAATTTCCTCTTACACGAGGTCCAATACTAAATCTTCAAATCGAATCTATCTACGTTGAGAAGGAGAAGAAAACAGGGAGGTGCAGGAGAGGGAGGGAAAAAGAGGGAGGGAAGGATAGAAAGGGATAGGGAATAATTCAGTGACTTAGGTCAACGGGTCACTGGGTACGTCGCTAGTTACATTTTCGTTATGACGGACGGTAAGCTTAAATATGAACATTTCAAAATATTCATTTATACAAAAAAACAATTCATTTTAATCTTTTTCATTGTGTTCATTATATTATGTATATATGTAAAGAATTATAATTAATTTTCGAATCGAGTGTGTATGTTTGTATAGGTGCGCTTTCTTATGAGATTTTTCATTAGAATTTGTTAAAATTTTGTATAAAATATATAAAAACGTAGATGTATGTAAATTTATTCTGTGTTAGTCGATTTACGTAGTTTTCTTGGAAAGGACGCGCATTTGTATATGTATATATAGGAATATATCGATCCGTAATTCTTATTCTTTTTCTTTCGATGTGTTGTTATCGTTAATAAGATCGATTCTGTGTTTAAATGAGATATCGAGCGAGAATTACTCGAGGGTTTACTTGGTATACACCGTTTATTACGTTTTGTATTAGTATTGTCAACAATTTACTTAGTTGGTTTATATTTCGAAAATATTCAGAAAAAAAAACATAAGTTATCAAGAAAAATTAATCTAAGAATTATAATAAATTTTAAGAATATTATTTTCAATGATTGAAACAATTGTGCACAGGGTGAAATTTATTCTATGGTAATTTTTAATTTTTTGGCATAATTTTCTTTTTAAACTTATAAACCTCCTATAAACTGTATATATATAGTACAAGTATATGCAAGTGTATCCCTTTATCGATCTTGAATTACGAGAAAAATAACACATTTGTTTACGTCAATTGTATTTTTTCGACAAAAACAAAAAAAGAAAATAAAACATAAAATAAATAATAATAATAATAAAGTTGTAAGAAAAAAGATAGAAAGAGAGAGATTACAATCTTGGGAGTATTTTTTGTTATCTACGAACTGTGCATGTGTTATAATGACAAGAGACTAACAAGTTATCGTTCATCTAAGTAAGAGGATGATGATATATTATAGGTTGGACTATATAA
Organism: Polistes dominula; assembly: GCF_001465965.1. The sequence continues at coordinate 3,528,984 of NW_015148975.1, forward strand.
ACACTTATTATAGCTAGCAGCTAGATTGGAAAACCCTTTTTGAGATAATTCAAGAGTACCTGTAAAAGTCTTTTTTCCTGTTTTTTTTCTTTTTTCTTTCTTCTTAAGAAAACGAGCTCTAACGAAAGAACTAATTTACAGAATACTAACTAGACAATAACAGTTCTTATGCTACTCGTAAAATCAAGTCAAGTACACCTTTCTCTGTTTTTTTGTTGTGAGCTCGCATAAATTCATAATCGATTTGAAACATGAAATTTTGTTCTCCAATACGTATGCCTTAATTAATAACTTGGTTTCAATCATCGGATGAACAAATAATCAAACAACGCAAATAGATTGTATTTACAATAATAAAACAATGAATATTGTCAAATGAAATTGGTATGTTTGTGTTTCATTGTTTTAGCGGAAGATTCAACACAATCCGATTCGACAACCTGTGGTAATATCCTGGTGATATTGTCATGGATTTTGGTCATTTTGACAATGCCATTTTCGCTCTTCGTTTGCTTCAAGGTAAAATATTAACGAAAGTTTAAAGGGTATTCGGAAGTTCTTTCTTTTATTCTTTTTTTTAAGCGGTCACTGTATAAACAGCTATCACCCTCGTTGCATTATTAATAGAACGGACAATTGACCTCCAAGCGTCGTTGATGTTCTATAAAAGATCTTGAAAATTCTGTTAATAGTAAAACTCTTCATCGTTTTATTCAACACATTTATAACACAATAATAATAATAATAATAAAATGTTTATATTATCACAGGGTCTTTGACCTATCTAAAAGCACCTTAAAATAAATCCTTTATTTCGTAATTATTGATTAATTAATTATTGACAATTACATTTTACATATTACGTTTGTAGGTTGTACAGGAATACGAAAGAGCTGTTATATTCCGATTAGGTCGTCTTCTATCTGGTGGTGCTAAAGGTCCTGGTAAGTTTTCATTTTCCATTTTTTTTTTGGGTTTCTCTTTTAGTCGCCTCTTACGAAAAGCAGGGATTACTGAGGGGGTATTCTTCCCCGCCTTCCCCACAGGGAGCTAAGTTTAATAAAAATATTCTTTTTTTAGGAATTTTCTTTATTTTACCCTGCGTAGACAATTACGCACGAGTTGATTTGCGTACGAGAACTTATGATGTTCCACCCCAAGAGGTATGTTTATAATTTATATTATTTCTTGTTATCAATTTCAATGCTGAGATATTTATAACAGATAACGAAAGTGAAACGAATATCGATTATTTTCCAGGTATTAACAAAGGACAGCGTTACAGTATCCGTCGATGCAGTAGTTTATTATCGTGTTAATAATGCTACTATATCTATAGCAAATGTGGAAAATGCACATCATAGTACAAGACTTCTTGCACAAACGACACTTCGAAATACCATGGGTACAAGACCGTTACATGAAATACTTAGCGAACGTGAAACTATTTCTGGTAACATGCAGGTACGTTATATTCCTTCAACTATTCCATTTTTGAATGAAAACTTCTTTAGAATGGGTGTCATTTGAAAAAATGTAACCCGGTGATGTAGTGGGGAAAGRAAAGGAAAAAAATATGTGTTTTATTATTTACTTTCTTTGTAATTATTATAAAAATGCGCGCCTGTATGAATGCAACCCTCCAGACACACTTTTAAAATGTTGCTAGCGAGCGCCATCTGTTAGTACGGAATTTTTTTCTGCTCGAAAGATATGCAACCCGTCATACATATGTGTATAAACAGTTTTGACTGCAAAAAATTCTGTCCCAGTAGATGGCGCTCGCAAGCAACATTTTCAAAGTGTGTCTGGAGGATTGCATATCAACAGGCGCGCATTTTTTTTAATTAAATTAATAATTAAATAAATAATTACAAATTAAAAGTACAAATAATATTATACAATAAATTATCCTCGAAACTTGTTTATTTGAAGGTTTCACTTCTAACTTGTGTGATATGGACATATGTTTTTTAAAAATTTTATTTATTATGTAATGTGATTTCATATCTTAAGTACTACAATTATCGATTGAACTACTTATTTTAACAAATTATTCAATATTGAAAATAATTCGTTGATTTTTTTATAGCATTTAATGTAACTATTAAATAAATTGCAATTATTGTAATATTAATTATACATACATTTGTACGTAAATACTCGTACGTAAATACATACACACACACATATACATACGTAAGTTTATATGTAAAAGAAAATTGATTAAGGTGCATCATAGATTTCCTTGGATGAAGCTACCGATACCTGGGGTATAAAGGTCGAACGAGTTGAAATGTAAGTATTTTAATAAAAAATTAATGTAATATTTTCAATAAATAAAAAAATATAAATGAAATAAATGTGAAATTTGTAGCAAAGACGTTAGGCTTCCTGTTCAATTGCAACGAGCAATGGCTGCAGAAGCAGAAGCTGCACGAGAAGCACGTGCTAAGGTAACTTTTATTTCTTTTTTAAAAATTATTATTAATGTTTTATACATTTGCATAAAATTGATTCTGTATGATTTTGTATACTCGTATTTAATTATAGGTCATCGCTGCTGAAGGTGAACAAAAGGCAAGTAGAGCATTAAGAGAAGCATCTGAAGTAATTGGAGATTCACCTGCTGCATTGCAATTACGTTATCTACAGGTAAGTAACGATCAATTATTGATTTTTTTTTCATTTTGTTCGAGGTACCGAAAAGTAATCAAAATTCAATGAAAAATCGAAGGACTTTTTAAAAAGGGAATTGAACCAATTTTGTTGTTGATTAGCATTTAAAATTTTGATTATTTTTCGATCTCCTGAATATTTGAATTGCTTGAAAGATTAAAAATATATAATAATTAATTTTCTCATTTGTTTGTTTAATCGTAGACACTTAATACAATTTCGGCTGAAAAGAATTCAACGATCGTATTTCCATTACCGATTGACATGCTCACATATTTTATGAAAGCTAAAGAAATGTCATAATTCAATGTATTATTATTCCAATGACGTATAGTCGATATGTTTGGTTCCACCAAAGAGTAAAAAAGAAATGAAAAAAAAGAAAAGAAAAAAGGAGGTGGTTAAAATGGAAAACTTTGAGATGATCGATCTAATATTTGATGATCGTATCGCACACTTATACACACACACACATACACATATACGTATTTGTTACGTTTAAATAAGACTCGAATCAGATGAAAAAGGGCAGAGTTGCCAATATTAGACCAAATTTCAACCCTTTACTATTATTAGATTACGTACAGAGGCCATAAGTTGAAATATTTGTGTTAAAAAAGAAACAAGAAAAAAGGAGTAGTTAACAAACGACAGTTTGCGACACAGTTTATTACAATTTTTGATAGCAAATAATTTAAAAAAAAAACAAAAAAAAATAATAATAATAATAAAAGTATTTAATGATATTTTTGGATAACCTTATAATAAGATCGCATTGATCTATTTGTGAATGAATTAAAACAAGATGATGAATGAAATAAGTATCGATTTCAAAGAAACGCAAAAACCTGACATTAATTTCAATCAAAAATTGTATTCATAATGAAAAAAAAAAAAAGAAAAAAAAACGAGTAATAACATCGAAAAAAAAAACAAATCTGCGATGATTTAAACGCAAGTACACAAATATTAGATACGAGTACCGTTTGATGTAAAATTAAAAAAAAAAAAAAATCAAATCATTTTCATGTTCTCGCGTGAAAATTGTGTAGCTCGTATTAAAAAAATTCAAAATACAAATAATTCAATCATAATTTTTAAACACTGCCAATCGAAGCACGATAAACGGTTTCATCATTATTTCCAATAAGAACAAAAATTTCTTTATTTCGTAAATGTGTGCACATTTTTTACGAGACCAAAAATGGAATTGATTAATATTCTTTGTAAGTAATTAAAATAATTACAAAATAAGAATATGTTAATGTTTATATATATATATACACATACATTATACAATACAATTTTCTAATATACGGAACCAATAGAGACGACTTAACATAGTGAAACATTCAAATGTTAACAAATTTGCAAATAATAGAACATCAACTATTAAACAAAACATAGAAGTAAAAAACAAATAAATAAAATAGTATATTACTCACCTAGGGAGGTAAAGTAAGAAATTTCTTATTTACTGCCCATGGTGAGTATACATTTTTTCTGCTCGACGTAGGCGGAAAGCGGCAATTTCGTTTTGAACAGCGGGAGAAAAGTTGACGCTTTTCGCCCGGAGGGAAGAAAAAGATATTGATTTCTATAAAAAATATTGACAATCATTGAAATGTTTGAATTACATTGAAATTTAATTGATATATCATTTAGAGTTGTTGGTCATCAACAATTAATTTTGATCTTGAAATAATAATTTTTTGCTTTGATACCAAGAAGGTTCTAGGATATATTAAAACCGCCTATTAATTTAGATGGCACTAAAATGGTAGTGGTGTGAGCTGATTAAAATTGATCTCAATGTCGCGTCGTTTTTTCTTAGAAATGAAAGAAATATATTCAAATGGCAAAGCTTCAAATATAATAACGTTTCAAATATATTTAAACAAATCGTAACGGCCCTTAATGTTATAAAATGGTCTAGCATTGGCAACTCTTTCTTTTTCTTTTTTTTCTTCTTTTTCTACCTTTCTATCTCTCTCTCTCTCTCTCTCTCTCTCCCTTCTCTTTCTATCTTTTTCCAGCAACATATTGCGTTACATATGGTGCTTATTAAAAAAGGTCTTTCTCTTGGTTAAAGATTAAAATAATATTAATAATAGTAATAATAATACTAATAATAATAATAATAATAATAATAATAATAACAATAATAATAATAATAATAATACTATTAATATTAATTAGTAAGTTTGAAAACGTTTGTACTTTGAAACATTTTTACTCTGACATTTGACATTAGGTTGACTCTTATGATCGGCTAAAATAAAAAAAGAAAGGAAAAAAAAAATGACGAAAAATATTTGGAAGAAACATATTTTTTTGGGGGGTTTTTTTTTTATGTATTCCGATCAGACGTGTTAAACTTTTCAATATATTCAATTAAAATCATAATACCATCGTGAATTTGTCATTACAAATTCTAATAACCTTTTGAATACCGATTTGTGATATTACGAGGATCAACGTAAGTTTAATAATTGAATAATCAATTCAATCAATGAAGACTGCTGTCTATCGTATTAATTTTCATCTCATATTTTCATTTACATTTGATTCATGATTGGAATATGTAAATGTTTATGTTAATTGCTAATTTTAGGTTTATTCCTCACAGTCAATTAAAATGTTACATACCTAAACGTTGTAATTAACACATAACGGCATATATTAATTTTTCCTGAAAAATACAAATAAAATTCTTTTAATTTGTTCATTATTAATGAAATGAAAAATGAAAAATGAAGAACAAAATAAAAAAGATGGAAAAATATTGGAACTATTGATCTTCACGTTCTCGCACGTCGTCTCATTAAAACGACTAATGACGTTTTATGATATTTGCTTCATAATTAAAAAAAAAAAAAAAAATATTGCAATGAAAAGAAATTTATGATAGCACTTGTTCGTACATTTTTTTTTTTTTNTAATTATTTCAACGTGCTTACGTTTTATTCGATTTAAACTTCGTGTTTATATTTAATAATTATTTTTTTTATGTTATTTGAATTTTAAATATTTTAATACCATCATTATAATTGTAATACTATCATTACATATACACGTATATAAAAATAAATAGAAACCAATGCATTTTTTCTACTGAACAAAGATTAAGGCTTTAATCTAATAATAGATGAAATTATTTTTAATGATGAAACAAGAGAAGACGAGGCAAGATTCAGTGAAAGATCATAATTAATTAATTAAAATGGTAAGACGATACTTTAATTGACTGCTAGGAAGATTTGTTTATAATTTTTAATATACTAATGTACATTAATTAATATATTAATTCATTTTATTAATAATAAGAGGATAACGACACGAATTATATATTATCTTGATATTACGCAAAGAAAAAGAAAAAGAAAAAAAACAAATTCATGCCCTATTTCTCGTTAAAATTGTTTAATGAAATATTAATGTTTAATCTATATGATATTTTATGTATATATATATATATATTTAAGTATATACAAGATGTTCTGTACCTAATGATACAATGATACAAACGAGTAATAAGATGATTCAAGTTGAAAAATCAAGTTGAATATGTGGAATAACAAAATTTGTTTATAAAAGATTTTATTTTGGAGAAAAATAATTTTAAAAATTAGACAAGTATTTATATGACGAGTATGTGTGTAAAAATATAATAAATGAAAAAATAGAAAATAAATAATATATTGTCAAATACGAAGACTTATAAGAATAATTTTGTTTACACGTAAAATCTCACTTTTAGTTCGTTTGTATTACATCGGTTACAGAAAATTTTCTATATACACACATATATCGACGTGTTATTGTGTGAAAATATATATTATATCTAAAAAGATACACTATTGTCGTATGTTACACGTGTATTTAAGATTCGCATGGTTGGCTGATTTTGAAGTCTGATTGATCATTTCTTTAGATGATAGGTGCAACGAAAAAAAAAAAAGAAAAATAAATCAAAAAAGTACGAAAAAAAATGTACAAGCGTACTTGTTATGCAAGCGTTATTACGTTTACTTGCAAAAAAAAAAAAAAGAAGAAGATCCTATTTTTTAATCGGATTAACATCGTCCTAGTATTGATTAAGAAAACTTATAAGATATTTGGAAAGATCTTTAAATAAACTGTGGACTCCTAAAGATTTCAATAATTTCATTCCTTCATTTTCCAATTGGATGTATACCTCAAATATACCTCAAAATACCTTACCTTAATTTTGTCGTGCACGGTTGTTGAACATAATTTAAACAAAAACCTCTATTTCCAATATCATTCGGTGCTTCTATCGCATCTGTATGAAATATTAATCTGAAAGGTTTAACAGTGCCTGAAAAAAAATAAAATAAAAAAAGAAACAAATTATATAGAAGTTTTTCTTTTCGTTATTTTAAATAACTAAATTCTAATTTGATATACATGAAGCGTGCCAAGAATATTTAATCATTGATAAAATAATGAATTTTTGTATATTATTAATGTATAATTTGAATAATTTAATCTATCCATTTTTCCTGGGTTTCCCTTTTAGTCGCCTCTTACGACAAGCAGGGATTACTGAGGGGATATTCTTCCCCGCCTCCCCCACGGGGGTATAATATATATTAAAAATTTACTAAAAATAAATTTATTTTTTTTTTTTTTTTTTTTTGAACGTAAATGTAATAAAAATATTGAAGACACTTACTAATGACCGAAGATGAGTTTAAGTTTTGACTCTCAGCATTAAACGTACCACCGCACAATCTGTCAACACAGGTGATTGACATCGAAGGAGTTCTACCTGCGTTAATCGCACAAGGTATCATCAAGTAGTCTGTTTGACATGCGGCACCTGTCATTGAAGCTATTTGCGTTCCTTGAGTATTACCCGTTAAAGTAAACGCGTTATTACGAGACATTTGTCCTGGCCCACTGGTTACCATAATACCTGGAATATTTATTTATATCTTATCGAATTTCATATTTGACCAATAGGAAAAAGATATATCTGTGTATACAAAACAAGTTAATACTACGCACTTCGTAGATAACTTTCAAATTATGGATTATATTAAACAAATCTTTTCCTATCAAAGTTTTAACATAAACTTTGTTGTTTTCTTTTAAATTTATAAATATTTTATAGGTATTAAATTTTCATTTACAAAATAACATATTAATATCCTAAAGAATAATATAAAAATAAAATTAATATTCAAATTCGAATATTAAATCATATTTCCTAGAACGTATAATTTAAATAATAAACTTATGCAAAGTTAATATGTACCTGACCTTGTTTAAAGGTACGAGCTAAAAATCACGGAGGAATTTTAAAAAGTTCATATTATTGCATTTTTTTCATCGTTTATTTTCGTCAATCTAACTTTATAACAGGAAACTTTTATTTTTTTTTTATTTTTTTTTATTACCCATTCAATATAATCGTCCAGACAAATACGTTATTGTTATATTCAAAATAATCTTTCAATGCAAACACAACAAATGTATCTTTTAAATGATTATTATATTTTCATGATATTTTCAAAAGTAAAGATTTGTTGGACGTATTATGAAATGTTAAAATAAAAAAAAAAAAATTTCATTTTATCAAATATTTCGATAAATGGCAGAAAGAAAAACATCTGTTTATATTTTCATTTTTATTCAATCCCATTCATAACTTTTAAAAAAGGATTATTTTATTGTTATTATAAAAAAAAGAAAAAAGAAAAAACGTATGTGTTTGTCGTACCTTCGTCAGAACAGGGCATATATTGGATACCGCAAAAGTTTTTTTCCATTCTGATACATATACTGTAATCCTGATTGGACAATTGCAATCCGGTCGTGGGATCGAAATTGAATGATTTTATTTGTCCTGATACACCGGTAAAATATTGCAAACACCCTTCCTCAGCTCTGTAAATTGTGCTACAACGAATCTGTGAGATTCGGACTTTCCAGGATCGTGGAAAGGAATTCCCGCTCGTGACGAATGTCAATGTAATGGGATTAGTTTGCCCTACACCAGCGTCTATGTACACTGTAAAAAAAATACAAAAAAAAAAAAAAGAAAATCCATGTATTTGATCAATGAAAAATTTCATTTTATTCCCAACTTTGTATAAAATATACAAAATGTAATCTTACTATGATTGCCATTATTAGTTCCACAAATAGTTGGCACTGGATTACCACCGGAGACAATAAATTGGTCATATGTGCACAAATTGTTCGTTGTCTCCGGTCCTCTTATCATAAATTGTACAAAATCCAATCTAAAAAAAAAATCTTATTAAAGTATATCTAAAGAAAAAAGATATTATTGTCGCACATTATGTAATATCAAATATATATTTGTTTTTAGACATGCATTGTAATACTGATAATCCATTTTAAATGTAAAACAAATGATTTGAAATACTGTGACAATAATTTACAATCCTTTATCGTACATATTATAACACAGAGGTATAATAAAAGGTATATTTTTTGTTTTGAATTACCTAAATTGGCACACATCCGGATTTGATTTCAATAACGTCAATTGACACGACTCAGTACCATCGAACGTGGATGGATAATTCGGATTAACAAAGTAAGTATTATTATCGTTAATTGTTTGTCCGCACGAGACCATGACTATAAAACAATAAATCTCATATAAAGATAAAAGCTAATTCCAAATGCTACATTATTAAGCATAAATATTTATTACCGATACAACATACGCCATAACCGTTGGCACAAATTCCACTTGATATACCAGCACGTTGTGAACATTCCGTAGCTGATATGCAAGTACCATTTTCTCCGTTGGAACCAGCACAAACGTTATTATCAAATTTGACCACGGTGAACAATGGAAAAACTAAAGATCAATTTTATTATTATTATTTGTATTTGTATTTTTGTTTTGTTTAATGATAAACTTACGTCGTTTTTCTCTTAAACTTTGTGCCGATTTAATATTTTGAAGCGCGTGCGTCTGCTGATCGTAAGATTCTCGAGATCGATTTTCGTTAGTTTGCCAAAAACGTCGTACTTGTGGAAACTTATGCATTTTCCATATGTTCCAAGCATTAATTTCGATACTCGATACGATCAAATTCATTAGAAATAAATGTAAATATCCTTTGAGAAACATTTCGATAATTATAAGATTAGAATACTTGACTGTTCAATTTGTTAATACTCGAAGAAGTTACACCGAGTGTTACAGATATTATACTAAAGACTGGAATCTCCAAGACGCGAAATTAAATATAAATACTTCGAAGAAAAATGATTTACACGCTCTGCATACAAAGGTGTAAAACGATTAGACCAAAAGGAACAAAAAATTACCAGAGAAAGTAAAGCGTCGTGATTTAATTGAAAATAAAAGCGTGAGAGTTTAAAAACGTATTGTATTTATTTTTTCGAGCATGATAATTGTCGCTTTCATCTTTCTCCTAAGTTATAATTGTTGTCATTAAATAGAACGTAGTACTTTCCATTCAGTATCTTTCCATACTCTCTCTCTCTCTCTCTACTACGATTTTCAAGTACTTTCTCTACTACACCATTTATCATTTTTTTATACACTTGTCATAAACATTCTAATGATTTACACACAAAAACAAAAAACGAAACAAATAATTCGATAACTTTCATGTTTTTATTTTCGAATTTTGTTCTTAATTAGAGATATTTTGAAAAATGTATATCTAACGATAGGTTTCAAATTACTTCACTTTTACAAAAGAGAAAGAGATAAATTAAATGTTTCTAAAAGAACATCAATGAAAATTTGGTAACAGTGATTATATTACACACCAATTAAAAAAAGTTTCTAATTAATTTTAATTTAATTGAAGAATAAAAACTTAATTGTGTCTTTTGTTTACCTTTTTACAGAGATAAAAAAAACAAGTAAAAAAATGAAATGAAAAAAAGAAAAAGAAATAAATAAAATATTATTGTATTTTGTAAGATGACTCAATTAAGATTTAGTTGGGAGAAACAGGGTTTAACGAAAAGAGGTGAGATGGCAAGGACAGAACGGAACAGAACAGAACAGGACAGGGGTAGGGACAGGGGTAGGGACAGGGGTAGGGACAGGGGCAGGGTTAGCGGCAGTGTCAGGGGTAGAAGTAAATGTAGGGGTCAGGAGGAGGAGGAGGAGGAGGAGGAGGAGGAGGAGGGTGGTGGAGGGCCAGGAAAGTGCGAGAGCAGGGCTGGCAGGAGCGTAGGTGAGCTAAAATAGATCGATGGACGGATGCGCACGCAAGTGTACCTCCGATTTCGTTGAGTTGCTTGGTGTAGCTTGCCTGCAGGGGAGGTAGACCACCCTACTACTATGCCTGAGAGGTAAAGCGGGTGCTTGGGAGGTAGGTTGAAAAGAAAAGTAGAAAATCGGTGCTGCTGGTGGTGGTGATGGTTGTAGCTTCGTAGGACTCTTTCAAAAATCATGACAATATTTTTTCTTTTAGAATGATATAAAAAAAAAAATAAAAGAGAAAATAGACAGATTGAAGTAAAAGAATAGTTAGGCAAAAAGGAAGATGATAAGAATGGCTGATAAGGAAGAAAAGGGACGAACCCTCTTGAAGGGTATAGGCGCGTCTGTCTCTGACTCTCTCGTTATCCCTCTCTTTCGTATTGTCTTACTCTCTCTTTCTCACCTGTTTACCGGCAATAGGGGTGACTAGGTGCGGTGGAGGCGGTGGTGACGGCGGTGGTGACGGCGGTGGTGACGGCGGCGGCGCTACAAGTGGCTGGATTCGTAAATTGGGAGCACACACGCGCGCTTCGTATGCTCGTACCTTCCAGTTTCCTTTTCGCTGCTTGCGTCGACGTGCACGTTTTCTCGCACGGAAACGCGCGACAGGGTAGTATCCCTCTTTCTTAGGATACCTACCAACCCCCCTCGTGTATCCAACAGATCTTAGCCTTCTCTCTTTCTCTTTCTCTGTTGGGACATATCCAATTTTATCGTAGGATCATCATTCGACCGCTAACTCACATTCTTCTTTGGTGAGTAACCCCCAACTATTGCAAATTTTTTCTTCTCTTTCTTTTTTACATCTTCACTGAAAACTTCGTTTGTTTTTTTATTTATTTATTTTTTTTTCTTTGTTATCTCGTCAAATCGTTCGAGTCTTTGTGGCTCGTGCCACGGTTCTTTTTGTTGCAACGTTTTAACCTTTTTTTTCACTTTAACGATGCAAAATCAGAGTTTTGAAATATATAGAATTATTACTACGGTGATTATTAATTATTATGCGTGGAAGTGCGCTCGCGTGTGCATTTGTGTACGTGTACTTTGTCGTTTTTTTTCTTTTAAATAGCAAATGAGCGTATTTTGTTTTTATTTTCTTTTTTTTTACTTTCGGGGAAATAAAAAGCTTGATTTAAAATGCGTAAAATGTGCTTAGATTGTACTAATTCGATTGAAATGGCAGCTTTCGAGTAGGATACACTAATTGAAATTTCCGTAAGACCATGCCAACACTGCTATCCCATTACAAAAGGGTCGACCGATTCTTTTATGTCGTTTAAATTTCATTAAGCTACTTACAAAATTATATTCATTAGTTTACTTACTCTATAATTAATTATATTTATTTATTTTTTTATTTATTCATTCATTTATTGCTAATCCAATTTATACTTCCTTCGCTTAATAATAAAATTATCAAATTGTTCTTTTTTAATGTTGATTAATTGTCCTAACAAATAAACAAACAAACAAACAAACAAACAAATAAAAAAATAACAAAACGAAGAGAATGATCTGTCATTTCTAAATTTAAAGTTTGTTTCTCATCGTACACGAGGGTAAAAGAGAGAATAAAAAAAATAAAAAAAAACAAAATTGAATAGACAGATGATGGCTGTCGTCATCGTCGTCGTCGTCGTCGTCGTCGTCGTCGATGCAATTCCTAGATCCGTAAAATCGATTGTCGATTTTGCAAACGCCAAAGGCACCCTTTGCATTAAAGCTACTACTATGGACCACCCGTATTCCAATATCGATACGATACGCCTTTTCTCCCTCACGAAACCGATGCAAATGAAAGATTTATTGGGACGAAAAAAATTCACCTACGGAGTAACGGAAGCAGCAAGCAACTAAAAAAAGAAAGATAAAGAAAAGTAAAAAAACAAAAAAGAGGGCGAGGCTTAGGGGAAGGGGGAAGGGTGATGGCGATGAATAAAATAAAAAAAAAAAAGAAAGAAAAAATATCGAAGATAAACGTTCGTCGGGGTAAAATATTTGTTCGTATCAATCGACGTAATAATTTTTTGCAAAATAATTTTTCAATTTCAACTGCGGGAGGGATGCACGAGCAAATAAACAAAATCGTGCGACACAATTAATTTCGATCTAACGATACAAATGTTTCTTCCAACAAATCGGGATATATCTCGTATATATATATGTAGTATATAAATACTAACAAGCACGTAACGTAAAGTAACGAAACGTAAACGTGTTATCGATATCGTATCGATAAACTTCGCTCAACAGGTTTAAGCGTATATAGTACTTTATTATTATCTTTCTCGAATCGTTAACAAACTTTTTCTACAATGAAATTCGATGATTTTTTATATTTTTTTTCTTTTCTAGTTAAATATTGTCAAATAATGTAATAGACAGTTTGCTTGACCTTAATAATAATGGCGTACTTACTAGTTGTGCCAATTTATTGGTCAAAATAATTGTACACAGGACCGTGATAGATATAGTTTTAACAATGTATTTCCATCTCATATGCGTATAATAAAACATTCGTTTATAAAAAAAAAAGAAATAAAGAAAAACATTAACTTTTGCGTATACATAGCTTTGTAAATATCGATCATTTTTGACGCGTGTGTGTTTCCCAACAACCTCGCGTGACTACGTTCTACTTTTTATTTTGCGATAGGATGATTAGCTGTCGATCTTTTGCCCGATGAAAAAATAAAAGGGAAATTACGAAAAAAAAAAAAAAGAGAAAAAGATATAAAGAAAAGAAGAGGATGGGAGGGAGAGAGGATAAAAAAAATAAAACACTCGGGAAAAAACTTCGTATGATATATCAACATGAGGATATCAACGAAAAAAAAATACTTTTCCATTCGTTTAATAATTATCGAATTTTCGAGTTATGAAAAGGATTCGTTAAAAGCACCGATAATCTTTTTTCTAAAGAAAGCTTAACAGTTCATCTGCATTTCTTTCATTTTGATTTTGTTTCACCTTCTTTTCATGATTATTGGCAGATACATTGAAATATTATGTATACGAAATGAAACGAGAGCACCACTCGATAATGACGTGGATTCCAAAACTAAACAATACCAAAATTAGAATGTTTCAAATATATTATTTATTTTTCTTTTATTATTTGGATAATGTTATTTTATTTCTTTTTTTTTTTTTAGTATATAATATGTTAAAGAAACGCTATAAGATTTTTTTTTAACGTTTGACGATTACTCTTGCAACTGAAATAATAATAATAATAATAATAAAAATGTATAGCAAGTTTCTTATAAGAATATTTCGTTCTGATTAAATTCGAAAGATCAAATGAATAAATTTCCTTAAATTATATTAATTTATATGGTAAATATCATCGGTCTTGAAAATGTTTTCAAAATGTTGCAAAACTAATGTTATAGTTGAAACAATGGCATGACCTTTAAAATGCAAAATATTACAGAGTAAAATTTGTTAAAACGAGTTTTTACAAAAGTACGCACATTGTTGCATCACCGAGATTAATTGACATTTTGTTGAAAAACGAAAAAACAAAATAAAATAAAATAAAATAATTTTATTATCTTCACAATCTATAAAAGATTTAAAAAATAATTGAGTTTTTGTTCTTTTTAGCAATTTTATGCACGGTGGTGGACTTTGACGTTTGGTAAACGCAAACGTACGTTCTTTTTTTCCGAATCTCATTTTTCTTTTCTAATGTGTTTTTTTTCTTCTCTTTTTTTCACTGCTACAATCTCACGAAAGAAAAAGAAAAATTTAATTGCAGGGTTCGTGTACCTTCGAAACGTAATATACTTGCTAATTACTAGCGCTTATTGGCTATTTCTGAAAAGGGGGACACGCGACTTGGCATGTTCGACGTCACCCTGTCGTGTTTTATTTTTTTTATTTTTTATTATTATTATTATTATTATTCTTTTATTTTGCTTTTCCTTCCTGTTTCTAGAACGAATATTAGTGGATAGAGTTAGTAGTCAAACTTATCGATAGGATGAATCTCAGCAAGTTTTCGTGTTTTGTGTCAAAAGTGTCGTCTCACTTTCCATTCAAAATATTTTTTTCCTTTAAAATTTCTTTTCTATATCTATTAGTTTTCTACACTATGCTTGGCTAGAGTTATTTAGGGAAAAAGAAAAAAACTAATTCTTACTCTTGGCGAATGTAACGAAAATTTATTACACCAATCGATAGAACTAAACTCAAACACTTACTTATTCTAAGAGAAACGTGTTTAGGAGTACGTGCGCTCACGTTATACGAGTTTAGGAATAGGACACTTCTATATACGGGGTCACTCATCTAAAAATAGATAGCTAAATAATTCTTTCGATTGCGAAGAAATGAAGAAAATATTTTTCCTATATAACTTTTTAGATGCTATCAAACGAACGAATTAAAAACGCCTGATAAAAATAACTTGCTTTATTTTTTTTTTTTTATTATTTTTTTTTCTATAATCATATTTTTTTCAGTATTTTAAACAAGTTTTATAGAACTTTGAATATAACAAAAATATATAAAGTATATATATATATATATATGTAATGAAACAAAAAATAGTTTCTATCAATTAGATTAAATAATTGTCTAATATTATTTCTATTTTTATTTTTCTTTGTCATTTTATTTGTTCATTTGACGATCAAGAACACACAAACTTACGTATAACACCGAGTGCTCTCAGATTGTCTTGTTATTGATCTTTTATTACGATTTAAGATCAACTATATAAGAAAGTACTATATAGAAGGAAGCTACGAGGATCCAATGTTAGAAAATCGCTAAGGGTCATGAAGATGGTAAAGTAAACGTAGGTAGTACTAGTGTACATCCACGTGATGGAGTGGTTGGTTAGTCAATGGTTCTTTATCGATTTTCCTTGCCGATCGAAAGACACCACACCACTTCTTCATCGTTCTTTTCTTAACTTTTATTATTATTCGAAAAAAAAAGAAATAAAAAACGAAAAATAAATGACATTATCTTGATGTTCGAGAAATTTACAAAAAAAAAAAAAAAAGAAATAAAAAAAGGTAAAGAAGAAACTAAAAATGTAGAAAGAAACAAAAAACAAAGTTAAAAAGAAGGAGGACAAATATTTTACATTATTTACGAATCATAGTTACAAGAAACATAATAATATTATTATGAACATTTGAAACAATGCATGCATGTATGAGTAAATATAATTAGGTATGTATCTATGAGTTTAAGTTTATTCGTTAAAAGACATTAAAAAAAAAAAAAAAACTGACGTTAATTTTATTGCACATTAAATTGCGACTACAATTAGTGTTACGTTTACTTAGTATGATTTTATAAACAATTGATAATTTTGAACACAACTTATTCGCGACAAGTTTGTGAGATTAGTTTGTTATTGTGTTAAACGAGTCATAAAGTAAACGTTTCATGGCTTTGAAAGGAATCATTTTCACGCTAAATATTTATCCTCGAGTATTTTATTTTTCCTAATGAGTAGAGATATATATGTTATATATAATACATACTTAATAAAGAAACTTTTTAATGTAAAGTTGACTAACTTTTTCCAATATTTTGTATAATTTTATTTTCTCATTGAAATATGTCGGAAATAAAATTAATTAATCTTTTGAAATATAAAAAAAGAAAAGAAAGGAAGAAAATAAGTTTCGTTGAATCTTCCTATATTAACAAATGACACAATTTGTTTTGACGGTTTATACTATAAATAATAAATAATAATAACGTGGTCAAATTTATTTGTGTATCGTCCTGTATAAACGTGACAAGCTATTATTTTATTTAATTTTTTTTTAATAGAAAATCCGAAACGAGAAGAACGATAGAAAGTGTGCTATCGATATTTACATGGTCGAGAAATTTATCGGTGCGTTAAATCGATGCCTGTTCTGTAAAGTGACGATAAGGGCGTATCCGATAAAATATTATAGATTGATATCAATTTTATTCTGGAATTCGTTGTTATCCTACCAACGCGAACAGACAACTCCATGAATTTCACCAAGAGATATTTTCCCGTATATCGTACCGTATATCGTACCGTATATCGTACCGTATATCGTACACGTTCTTCTCTATAAACTTGAAAATAATAGCTTAAACAAATAATTTGTGTAAACCAATTACACACGAGACACACGCGCGTGTTATTATATTTCTTTGTCTATAACTTCAATTTAAATAGAAAATTAAATTTGCACCTAATTATCGTAATAAAAACAATTGGTCATTGGAGCGTTGAAAATTGCATAAAATCGAAATCAATGTCCGTGTGATTGATTCAATTTGTTTTCAATTCTAAATGTTATCATCGTAATATTTGAAAGGTATTTTCTACATCACATAGTATATCTTTCATTGTGTCATTCTTAGAAAATCATAACAGAAACATAATCAAAGTCGGAGTCGTTGAAATGATTGTTTCAAAGAATCAAAGGAACGGGGGTGGCTTTTATATTAGTGTAGGAGCAGGAAAAGTGTGTCAACGAGGCAATCGTGAATTTCGATGATAATCGATTTCACGATGTAACGTCTTTTGTTTAGTTGTACGGTCAATAAGTAATGCGCATATCGAATGATCTTGCTTTTGAGACAACAACGTTCTCACCAACGTTCTCATCAACGTTCTCATCAACGTTCTCACCAACTTGAGTGCAATCCTCGACGGACATAGAAAAGCTTAACCCAAAGATCTTGATACGAACAAGGTAACACAACACGTTTCAGGGTCAGATGTTAAACATGCGATTGCTCTTGATATTCAACTATATAAATATGATTATTTTCATTTTGCTTTCCCAAGGGATCAATTATTTTAACTATTATAAATAATTCATTGTTTATTTCATTCATAATAACATAGTTCATTGTTCTCCCAAAGGATAAACTATTTTAACTATTACAAATCGTTCAGTATTTATTTCATTTATAATAGTTCATTGTTTTCCCAAAGGATAAACTCTATTTTAACTATTTATATAGTATAATAATAAATAATGAAAATTCAAATTTTAACGCTGTAATTTAATAAAATTTAACTATAAAATAAATCAATAAAAACACTTAACAAATATGAGAAAGATCTTTTACCTCTTTTTATTTTTATACGTGTTTGTATTCAATAATTGTTAAAAAATAAAAGGAAGTTTTATCGCGATGGTAAAATTAAAAACAAAAATTTAACTAATAAAATAAAAAAATAAATAATAATAGATTAATTGAGATTCATCCAGAAGTGAAGGAAAAAAAAGAAGAAAAAAAAATGTCAATACTACAGTAACCATTTGAAATTGTAATTTAACCATTCAAGGGAAAAAGATCTCATTTCTTCTTTTCATTTGCATTTCCATTTGTACACGTAATACGTTTTCAAGAAGAACGGAAAACCGCAACGATAACGTTCACGTTATTCTTGCCTAGTTTAATTTTCCCGGTAGCAGATAGACACCTCTTCTTCCTGCATTCAATTCAGTTCCCTTTTCAATGGTTTAGTGATTTTTGTCTATTGTCGTGCTTAGATAAAAATGATACATCAACTTGCACAGTTTTTACATAAAATACAAAAAAAAAAAAGACTTTGATGACATTCAGTATTATTTTAATTTACAGACAAGCCTCAATGATTTACCATTACTCGGAAAGATGATCTTTTCTAAAGAAAAGGATACAACTCAAATGAAGCTTCAATGTCGACGAAGAAGAACGGAAAGTGAAAAAAGTGTTGATGGATTTTGGATTAAATCAATATCATTATCATCATCATTATTATTATCGCCGTCATCGTCGTCGTCGTCGTCGTCGTCGCCGTCGTTGTCTCGTCATTCGTGTTCTTGTAATTCACCAGGATATTCGTAAAAAAAATTTGTTTAATGATCGGAGAATGATCGATCGAAAATAACGATCGAAATGATTATTGTCGCTTGAAAATTATCAAAGATTGTGACAAGATCAAGTGAGAGAGAGAGAGAGAGAGAGAGAGAGAGAGAGAGAGAGAGAGAAAGAGAGAGGAAGTGAAGAAGAGTAAGAGAAGGAAAGAAATCTTGAAAATGAGCTTCTTCAATTCTCTCCAGCAATACGTGAGCGACAGTGTGGCGAGCTTCAATCTCAGCCCTAAGAGATTCTCCTTCAGTCGAGAGGACTCTGCTAGTACGACAGGTAGAAGCGGTTCTAGCGGAAGTATCGTCAATGACAATTCGAGTACACATCAATCGACTCCTCATGGCTTTCCCAAGGTACCTACTATAGATGTCAAATAATATCAGATATCTTATTGTTTTTATTTGCATCGATCAAATTACTTAACATTCACCTTTTATTTTGATATATTTTAGTATGCAATTTAATGGCAAGCGACTAGAGAATACTGGATTAATCTTTTTCAAAACTTACAAAATAATAACATTATTTATAATAGTAGACATCAATCAACTCTTCATTGTATTCCCTTGGTACCTATACAAGATACTTTTCTGATAAGTTCAAGTTTTACACAGTTATATATTTCAGCATCCTGTTTTACAGGCAACTAGAGAGCATGTGCTTACTCTTCTTACGAACTTACAAATTTAGCACATTTCCTTATATAATAAATGACCTCATATAACACGCCGTTGAATTCATCTCAAGAAATACCAACTTACTACTCTGAAAAGATAAATATATGGTTTTACTGACAAAAAAAAAAAAGAAAGAAAATAAATTCGACTTCCTCTTTTCATATGAAAAAGAAAAAAATCGTAATAAAATGTATTCCATCAGCTAATAATTCTCACGAGATATTTCACATAAATAAAAAAAAAATATAAACATTAACAAAATGTCGAAATATGTGTAAATTCTTCACGATATGTTCCTTGTTTTAGGTGGTACCACCGCCAGGAACGACACTTTCTACATCCTCACAAGTTCGTTCACTTTCAAGAAGACGTACTCTTGACAGTTCGGTTCCGTCGGGATTGAGCGTTCATCCTGCACAAGCAGCAGCAGCAGCAGCAGCAGCCGCTGCGAATGATGGTTTGGTTTGTGGTTCTGTTTGCGGTCAAAGTTCTGGAAATTCCCCTTCACCTCGAAGAGTTGGTTCCTTTCGTCGAAGTACCGCTGGAACGAGTTCAGATAGACCACCACTCATGTTTTGTCGTCGTAGACCATCCTGGCCAGAATTTGACATACAAGCTACTTCTGGGTAAGTTTAAGTCATTCAACCTCTTTGAACATTTTTATTTCGATGCATCGGAAAGTTTTTATTACTTTTTCAATTTTTTTTTTTTTATCAAGAAACTTCTCAGGAACTAGCTTACAAAGTAACTCAATAATAAAACAAAACAAAAAAAAAAAGAACTATATTTAATCAATGACACGATCAACGTCATTTAAATTGTTTACTTTGGCCTGGGATTTAAATTAATTTAAGATTTTAATTAAGAATCCATAGTAAGATCACAGCAATGAAATTGTAAGGGTTTGAAAAGTTTCCATTACACTTAATAAATACGAGTAACGTTTTATTTTTAACCGGATTCTCAAATGTAAATAAAAAAAAAAGTTTCGAAAAAATCATTTTGAAGAAATTCACACATTTTTCGTACGATTAAATAAGTAACATAGCGTAATATTATTTATCATTGTTTTATTTTGTTAGAAAAAAAACTTCTAATTAAATAAATATACTGAAATAATAAAAATTCGATTGAGAAATATTTGTATAATCGAAATTAAATATTTCGAGATATTCTATTTCAAATGAAATATATTTTTTACTTTTTTTTATTTGATAAAATTGAAATGTTGAATAAAATATTAGCTCGTGTCGTGATATAATTCAATAGTTAGGAAACATTTCGAGAATATAATCAAAGTTGATTCCTATATCTATATATGTATACATTTTTACGTCAGAAAGAGAGGGAGTGAGAAAGTGAGAGAGAGAGAGAGAGAGAGAGAGAAAGAGAGAGAGAGAGAGAGAGAAAGAGAAAGAGAGATAATACGTGCTTGTTAGATACTTTTTTATTCATGATGAAGGATGGTCAAAGGTTATCGTCCCACGGAGAAGCACCTGTTGCAAATGGGAATATACGAAATGGCAACGAGATAGGAATTTCGCACTACCAACATGAAAAATGAACCTATTTTCTTTATCTCTTGTTTTTCCTCTTATCGTAAGTACATGTCATCAAAAGAAACCTTGTTAAAGCTTCAAGGTTATCATCAATATTGATATAGTATATCTAGATAATAATAGCGAAAGGAACTTAACATACTTAGATATTTATGTATGCATGCGTATTTTATATATATATGGGATGAATTTTTGCACAAGTTAAATAATTTGGAAATTATACCTTTTACGAAAAAATTGTTCAATGCAAAAATTGCATATTTTGATATTGTAAAATATCTTTAGTATAATAATCAAATTTATAACCAACATAGATATAAATATATTTTTAATTAAAATCAAATGATCTTTTTATCTGTAATATCACAAAAAAAGAAATATATATATATATAATTCCATTAAAAGAAACAAAATTGATTTAATAAATTGTTAAATTTCCTTGCATACAATAAAAACTGATTGGACCATCATTTGGATCCTTTGAAAGTAACTACTTTTGTATTAAACAATTTTTCATTACACGAATAATTTAAAAAATGATTTCACAGATATGCAAGTTTATTCTTACCAGCATAGAATATCTATTGGAATTTTCTTTGAGTAAAAATCAGTATGGGAATAAAATGAAAAAGAAACTAATCAATTCTTTGTACATATATACATGTTAGTGGGCAATCAGGAGAAACAAGTTTAATTCAGTAGAATATGATCCAATAGACATTGAGGCGACGATCGGGTAAGATTTGTCTGGATAGGAAATGAACAAATGTCTAGGATAATGAATTTAACTGCCATCGAGACGCGTCTGGCATGAATGAACTCTGAAAATATACGAGATTCCTTGTAATTCGACACCACCACCACCGACTATTTCTAAGAAATCGAGTTACATACAATTATCGATCTATATTACGAACAAACTCAATATCTATTTCATTCTCCGATTTCTAATCACTATTTATAAGTAATAAATTGGTAAGAAAATATCCGAGAGAGATCTTTCTACACGATAATGGCGTACACACGAACAAAGATTATATTTACGACGTTGTAAGATTTATTTCCAATTAAAAAGTAAATTTCTCATTAGTCAAATATCGATCGAGGTAAAAAACAAAACAAAAAACCAAAAAAATTATTATAGAAATAAAATAATACAATTAATTATTAAACACGTAAGTTTTGTTTATTATAGCAAATATTTTTTATTATAACAAATTTATTTGAAATCAAAAAATTACGTATCAATTAAACGTGCAAAAAATTGTAAAATGCGGAGTTAAGTAATTGCTTTGACCCGTAGACGGTTCAAATGTTTGTTTGTTTAATTATTTATTTATTAGTTAAATGCGATGAAGCGGAAACGCGTTCGTTTATTTTTTGTTTCTATTAAAAAATTACAATTAAAAATTCGTATTACTTTTAATTTCAATAATCCGGTATTGTATTGAATCAATATTTTATAAAAGGGTTTAAAAGAAAATAAAGATATTTACGAATGCATTCAAAACAGATATTGAGAAAGAGAAATCAAAGAAAAATATTAAAAAGAAGGAACGATTATTAGAAGTTTAGTCGTCTATTCTATAAATATACGTTTCTATCAAAAGCAAGTAATGCAACTGAGAGACAGAATCTGACTACGTAGCTAATATACTCGTATCTTCTTTATACTGAATACTGAATTTTTATATATTATATATATGTAGGTTGAAACTTAAATAGTGGCAACTATTTATTCACAACCGATACAAAAGAGTTATATGTCTGCTCCTGTTACTGTCCTTTAAAGTAGTCACCAGCGTTGTGTAGAACCCGTTGTCAGCGATGTGAAAGGCGTAGTATACCGTCAGCGAGCCTGTTCTGTTGATGGTGCGAATGAAGCGGGCTACTGCTATGTCTCATCCAGTGTTACGATACGGCCTAAGAAAGCCTCTCATTCGCGCTCATAGCGCTCCAAGTGCATCTGAGCAGCATCGTAACGCATCCATTTCTGCATTTCCGTCAATTCATGCGGAACCCATCGTGGCATTCGCTTCAGAACTGTTCCAGAGATTCGACAGGCAGTAAACTGCTCCATTCGCACCATCAACAGAGCAGGCTCTGCTAACAGTATACTAAGCCTTCTAAATCGCTGGCAACGGGTTCTACACAACGCTGGTGACTACTTTAAAGGACAGTAACAGGTGCAAACATGTAACTCTTTTGTATCGGTTGTGAATAAATAGTTACCACTATTTAAGTTCCAACCTACGTATATTACAAATTTGATATTGTTTGTCCGCATTAAATAGTTTAAAATCATATTAAATCAACGAGCATCCTAATAAAATATATATGTATAATCGAAATGAAAAATCGATTCGGATTTGAAATACCAAAAGAATGCCTGCCGAGGTCGCATCGATATTCTTCTTATTTACTTCGGGGAATATAGTATTGTGTATATCTATGAACATGACAGAAATAAATGCACGATTGGACAATTCTTTCCAAGAGATTCTTATCTACTTTTTTTCTTCTTTCTTTCTCCCTCTTTCTCTCACCCTTCTTCTTTTCTTTTTCTTTTTTTATAATTCATCCATTCCCTGATGGTGTCCTTCGATTTTAAAAATCATTTTCTTTTTTTTTCTGTTCAATGCCATTCATATCGAGAATCACATAATAATTGTATAATACTAATTGCAATTTCCAAGATTTATATACACTTTAAAGCTTAACTTTAGATTATTTCATTTTATCTAATAAATTATTATTTGATATAGATTAAGCATGATCGATACAATATTACGTAACATTGAGTTAATTATTTAAAATGAATTTAATCAAATTAAATCCAATTTTCAATGATATAAACATGAAAAAAATTATTATTTTAAATCTTTTCTTTGATAATTATGATCTTTGAATTATGTGTTTTGTTTGTAATATAAAATCGTATATCATTTTATAGTAATATATTACGTGCAAATTATAGAACGTGTTAAAAAAAAAAAAATAAAATAAAAATTACGTGCTAAGTTCTCGTTAGAAGAGAGCAAACGTTTATCGTGTTTATGATTGCGTAAATAATTTGGTCGTTGAGTAAGAAAGAAAGAAAGCAAAAAAAAAAAAAAAAAGAAAAAAAAGCAAAAAAAAAGAAAAAAAGCAAAAAAAAAAGAAAAAAAAAGAAAAAAAAAGAAAAAAATTCAGAAATAATGACGCTTTCCGTTTTCCTATTTTAAGTATAGCTACAGGAGTCTTCTTAATCCTCGACAAATTTAATGCACGAAGAATCACGTGGGTATTTTGCTTTTAAAAGAACAAATATACAGTCCATGGTCTTATAATGTGTTATATATATATATACGAGTATATACAAAAGGGAGAGAGTTGTTGTCTATTAATAACAAGACTGTTATACGATGTATATATTGAGGTATCGGTGCTTGGAATAAATTAGTGCATTAGGGCGTATGTTTGACGCAAGGTGCGCGGAGACATTCCCGCTATGGAAATATAATGTCGAGTGTGGATTTATTTTTGTTTTAAACGATAACGAATTATATTATATGCGTTAGGATTACTTTGTCAAATCCGTTAATTTGTTAAATCTTGAAATAATTATATTTCACTGTAAATATAATAAAAGAAGAATTATACGTACTTGAATTAGGTATTATATGAAATTATAAAAGATGAGTATAATTAAGGTATGAAATGAAAATATGTGTTATATAATAATTTACAATTTTGTTGTTTTCAGTGTTCAAGAAACAGATGGCTCATTTTTCGAGAGTTTCACTGCTTTATCGTGGAGACAAGAAAATCGTAGACTGGTGGCACTTCAAGAAGTTGAAGCTCGTGCCAAGGATGCACCACCATCTTCCGGAGATGTCAATATAAATTCTTATCTTTCTCGTCGAATCAACAAAGAAGAGGTTTTATCGCGAGAAAACATTTCTTTATTTTCTTTCCTTTTTCTTTTTTTCTAAAAAAACTTTACGTGGTATGTTTCTTTTGTTCAGATCGAAAAATTATACGTCGAAGTTTTGTATACGATCGCGAATACTGTGGGAGCAAGTACGGGTCAGTACGCACACTATAAAGAAGACCTTTATGGTTACGCTCAGGAAGCGTTTGGTATACCGCAGGATCAACATCGACGATACCTTGATATTGCTTCGAAAGAGAAGGTTGGCTTTTCAAATCAACCTACCTTTCATTTTTGTTTTATGTTAGTTTCCTTTGTATCCTTTTGTGAAAGTTAACTGTATACTTTTCTTACCTCATACAATTTTTATTTCAAATTTTCTTTATTTTTATTAGTGAAAAAGAAAAAAAAGATCTATTAGAAATAAAATGAGAATATAATATTTAAGGATTATTCAAATTATTAATGAATATAAATTCAAAGAATTCAAATTCTTAAAACAAAAAATAAGAAAATCATTTTTCTCGTACAAATTCTAGCCCCCTATAGT
This sequence comes from Polistes dominula, assembly GCF_001465965.1. The sequence continues at coordinate 3,554,503 of NW_015148975.1, forward strand.
GGTTCTAAGTGTAATAGTTATCGAAGCTGAAGGATTAGAAGCTAAAGACGCTAACGGTAAATTAATATAACTATACTATTTAATAATGAATGACTCTTAGAAAAAGAGTATGGTTATATACGTTGTATTCTTTGTACGTTTCGTTACGATAGGTTACAGTGATCCATACTGTATGTTGGGCATACAACCTGGCAATACGAGCGCACCACTGAGCCCACAAACAAATTTATCGGCTCATTCTCCTCACACACCTCCAGCTTCACCGAGACAAGCGGCTCGTGCATTATCCGATGGTGGTGAAAACGATAATTCCCATCACGAAAAGCTTCGAAAACATCATAGGTAAGATCGATGTAAATAAATCAAAGAAAAAAAAACTAATCACATTAGCACGGATAATATTTTTCTAATCGAATTTTTAATCTATGCAATAAATATTTACATACCCACATATATGTGACAATAATTATAACAGTATGGATTAGGACAAAAAGAAAAACTAAAAAATATGAAAGATATTATAATATAATATAAATAAAATAAATATAATTATTTCTATTTGACTTATTGTTTGTTCAACTGTCATAATTACCATCACTTATACATTATAATGCAACGTAGAAAAGTGGGACCGTTAATAGGATATTTCTAGGACTATTCATGTTTAAAATATCTAATCCACGAAAGACGGCTTCATGTAACATCATCGAACTTGGTACAAAGCGCGAATATTTATCTCGAACAAACTCACTTGACGAAGGGACAATGCGACGTATGATAACAAAAGGTTCACCGGATGTAACAACTTCTGTTCTTACTTTACACGTTAGCTTGAAGTATAGCAAACGAAAGCACTAACACACATACACACACACATGTAGTACTATGATTCTCCCTTCTTCTAGCTACGCCATCTGTTATTAGAAAGAGAGAGAAAGAGAGAGAAAAAGAAAGAGTAGCACGATTAATATACCGTGCTGAGTGAACATAGAGTGTTTGATAGAACATAGTCATCGTTTAAATTTTTTGTTGAAACATTTTTTACCTGTCACCCCACTATCGTGAATTTCTAATAATTCTTTTTATTTGTTATCTTATAATTTAACCCTTATCGGTCGTCAGGTTTTTAAATTGTTAATTTTCATTAATTATAAGTTTTAAGTGGTTTCGATAAATGTGTAAAAAAATTGTTCAATATTATAAGAATAATTTATTATTTATTAGAAATGATTTTGTTTTGTTTTGAAGGAGTACTACAAACATATGAAATTACTAATTATTGAATTATTAATAATATACATTTATTTATAAGTCAGGTGAAATACGACCGATAAGGGTTCATACCTGCTGACGTCGAAAATATGGTGAAACAACAGTCAAATATTTTGTGAGAAAAATAATAATTTATATCTCGATTTAATCGAGATAAGTTGTTCGAAAAAAAAGAAAATAAAAGTATTCTGATATTAAATTGACGAAATGTTTATTGAATGTCAGTTTCAGATTATCATTCAAACGTAAAGAGCATACCAGCAGACGAGAACATCGAGAATCTTTTAGCGGAGCGGTTCCTGCCAAATTTATTCGTGCTACCACAGTGAAACCGCACACACTCAGTCCTCAATGGAGAGAAAAATTTCGCTTGTAAAAAATTATCTCTAGATTTTTATTTTTATTTATTTCATATTTCAATTTTAATTTTAATTTTAATTTTGTTACAATTTGTCGATAAAGTATTCAACTTTTTGTTAAATATTGAAATACATTTTATTATTGATTGATTAAAGTATGATTAAAATAAACAATTTTCCAGGTAAACAAATGAATTTTTGAAAATCGTTTTTAATATAATTTTATTCCAGTGACATCGATGATATCAGCACGGATATCTTGCATCTCGATATATGGTATGTCTTCGTAAGTAGGTTTCACCTACTTAAAATGTACACGAATTATCACGATATTAAAAAAAATTCGTTCATTTGGTAGGGACCACGACGACGAATCTTCGGTATTCGACGCCGTAAGTAAATTGAACGAGGTACGAGGTGTTAAAGGTCTTGGAAGATTTTTCAAACAAATAGCACAAAGTGCACGTTCCGGTAGTCAAGATGATTTCTTAGGTTGCGTCAATATTCCACTTCAGGTATAATATTTTTATTTATTTATAATTAATTAGAAAATTATTTGAATTAAATAATAAAAAACAAATATTATTTTTTGTATTTTCTTTGAAATATTTTAGGATATTCCAAGCACGGGATTGGAAAGTTGGTATAGACTCGAAGCAAGAACGCAAAGGAGCAACATACAAGGTAGAATTAAATTAAAGTTGTGGTTATCAACAAGGGAAGATAGAGGAACATCCGAAGAAGATAATTGGGCTGAACTTAGACAACAGGAAAGACTTTATACCGTGTTCCTTGATCACGAAATGAACAAACAAGGGGTATTCAATGAATTTTTACAAAACATTTCAATCAACTTACATAAATTGTTTACATAATCACGTTTTTATACGAACTTTATATTGTTTTTTTCTTTTTTTTGTAGGAAAACTTCACAGGTGAATTACCATTAACTGCACTGACAATTCTTCATCAACACGCAGTGCAAGGTGACGTCACAGAATTGCAACAAGCAATGATCAAATGGATAGCAAGTTCAAAACATCCAGGTGTCGATATGAAAGTTTTACATCGTCTTCTTCAGGTTAACATTTCAAATTGTTCATTATATTCATATTTTAACGAAAAATGTTGAGCTTAGTTAATTTGATTTTTGTATTAAATGATTTCTCAGGAAATGGATAGTTTATGGCATTTGAAAAAAACGGAAACTTCATCGCGAGACGAAGAACAATCTTTGGCAGATTCTTTCAATGATTTTATAGAAGTATCATTGAAAAAAATTCAACAACATCGTACGTTATATCCACCATTGCATCGATTATCGATCTCCAAACTCGAAAATTTACTTAGGTAAATTTTCAATAATTTATTTAATACACTTGATGAACAAGAGAATCATTTTTTTATCTTATAACAATTAGATTTGTATTTACAAATATATTTTGTTACTTTATTTTCAGATGTTTGGGTCTTTTGTCAAACATGAACGCATTTTCGTTATGTTGTCCATTTAACAAGGAAATAAGAGTTGAAATTGTAACAGCCCTTAAAAAGGGAACTTACGAGTGGTACATTTCAATTGATAAAAAAAAACGCATAAATTTATTTCTCCTTTCTGTTTAGAAAATATTTTTCTACAATATACAAATATTCATATTTTTTTGTTTAAATCTAGGTACGAGAATGTACGACATCAAACAATGTATCATGATCAAGAACCTGATCAAGATGCGGATCGTGTATTGCAAGATTTTACAAATTTAGTCACGGCACTATTGGTCGATTTGGAACAGGGTCGTATGTATTATAATGTTCTATTTGAAAGGTAAGCTTAGATACCTATATAATATTTATTGCGTTATTTATCAAATCATAAAGTGGATTTTATATTTTGATTAATTTTCATTATATATGTTTATATCTTTTGTTTTCAGTACAAACGGTGTACCATATTTTTCGATAGTTTACAAGCAGTTGGAAAAATTGGTAAGCATTTAGTATACGAACGTAATTAATATCAATGATGAGGATTATTTGAAATTTACTGGGTTTATTACGTCACAGCGAAAAAAAAAAACTACACGTGACCACATTAAAACACACGATGTTATATATAAAATTATCATTTTTTTGACCTCGTCGAGCTCGATGTGCTATGTTTGGCTTTGACGCTTTGATCGCAGACATCGATCGTATTTTTTATATGCTCTCTTTTATTGTTTTTTTTTTTTTAAATATATATTTATATATATATAAAATAATTTATAAAAAAATAATGTTATTTTAATTATTACGTCAATATTTTAAGAAAAGCACGATATTGTGACGTTACATAAATATAGATTCGATCGATGTTATATTACATATTTACAATTCAATTATGTACACATATTTGTGCCACATACACACACATATATATATTTATATATTTACAAGATATGAAAAGCTTGCGATATTTAAGAAAATGATTATGTACCGTTGTTACCGTGTACAAGAAAATTTGAAAAAGGATATTCACGAGAGTTTATTTGTGTGTCCATCGGTTCATAATTATTTAATTGTACACATAATGTTTTTTCATAGCTGGCGGAACACGTGACGAAACACATGGAGAACACTTCCGAGGTACTTTTCTAACGTCGATTAACAAAATGTTAATCTCTCCTTGTCTCTTTCTTTCTTCCATATTCTTCGATTTTCCTATAGATGTCAAAGTATTATGAATTACCACCTATCGACCCTGACATCCATCTTCTGTATTAACTGTGGTCATGCAATTTCAAAGAAATAGATTTTATAGAAGAAAAAGAAGAAAAAAAAATGAAAAAAAGTATTTTTTATATTAGTAAAAAAAACCACTTTATCTTTTACTATAGCATTATTTCTTTATAATATTATATAATATATATATATATATTACCTCTTTGTAGTCTATTAATACAAAGTCTTAATTGCAATACATCAAGAGACTAATGTACAATTACATATCGACACCGAGAATAGTGCTTAAAACCTTTTTAAAGATTCTTTTACTTTTCAGCGGAAATTCACTTATTTCCTCGATAAATGTTAAGTAACACTGGCACTGCAGTATGTGCTGCACGTATGTCATTTAGATATGCATGCTAAGTAGTAAATGCATGAATTTATTGAAAATTGCATTACCTTCCTATTTCAATTATTAATCTAATTTCTACCATGACACAATATTGTGATATAACATTTTTTTTTTTTACAATAAAACAAATATTTTCAATCGATAATCAATATTTCTAAAATAAACTCCAAAATTGGAATTTGAAATTTATCATTTTCTTAATAAAATAATTCTTTAAATTAAATCAATAAATTATGTTACAATTTATTTCATTATTTCACGTAGCGACAGAGACAAAATATTTGTTTATATTTCGATATATTTGAAAACAAAAACATGACCAATAATTAATGCATTAAAAAAAATATTAATCATTAAATAATCCGACAGATTCAAAATGAACTCGGTGCAAGAGTCACTACAGCTTGTCTTCAAATTCATGGACAAAACAGCGATGTAGATTACGTTTTACCACCAGGTGCAGAAATTGGAACAGCAATTTTTGAATTTTATCTAGCATTGCAAAATTTTGTCAGGTATAATTCATTCACATTCATCCAATATAATAATAATAATAAGAAGAAGAAGAAGAATAATTTACTAAATATTTCTGAATTTTTTCTGATATTCAGTATGAAGGAAAAGTTACCATTGTCTGATCAGAAATCTCTGATAATTTGCAAATATTATGAGTTATTTAGACCAGCAGTTGACAAATGGTTGGATTTAGCAAAACTGAAAGCATTTCAAAGAATTCGAAGAGCTACAGAATTGGATCGAATTTGTACAGGTGATTTTATAGTAAAACACTGTACATCTGCAATCGATGCTACTGCGTGCTTTTATCAGGTAATGTAATTACATATTTTATATTTTCATTTAATACGATAACAGTAGTATATTTTTAAATAATTTTTTCAATATATATTTATAGATCAAAGAATTTTGGAAAAAATTAGCATGGCCAGATCTCGTTGGATCGTACAGTTTCGTTTCAAAAGTTATTGATGTAAGTGATTGAATGAAATTATTCCATTTATTTTTATTTAAAACAATATTTTGATGATCATATATAAGTTATATATTTTATAGGCTATCTGTACTCCTGCTAATCACTATGCCGAAATAATACATCAAAAATTAGCAGACAGTGGATATTATGACGATCAGACACCATACAAAACTACAGATGAGGTAATTGATCAGAAAGAAATTTTTTTTTTTTTTTTAATTTACTCACTAATTCTTTGTAATATCATTGGAAGATAATATTGAGTGAGTACAACATTTTTATATTATTTAAACGAATCATAGTAATTTTTCTTAAAGTTTGTAAGTATGTTTAATAATTAATAAATAATTAATAATTTAAAATATAGAAATACCAAAATTATGAATTATTCTTATATTTTATAATACATATATATATATATTTATTTTATATTTTACTAATACATACATTTTTGTATGTTTAGATGTGCGTAGCTTTAAACGGTTTAGAATATGTAAGAAGATGGTTATTAGATCTCGGAGAAGAACTTAAGGTTGAGGAAATTCTCACTGAATTGGAAAATCAAGCTGGAGATTCTGTTAGAGTGCAATGGAGAAATGTATTGACTTTACCATTGGAACAAACACCGGGACAAATGTTACTTTTCATTAATCAAATTGTTTCGAGAATTGGCACGAAGGTAAACAAAAAATTATGCTAAATATTATTTTTTAGAATATACATATATATGAACTAACACACACCACCACTTTCAAAACAAACGATCCATATTATAAATAATGATAGGCTTTAAAATTTCTATAAAATTGTTGTTATTGTCCAGATGAGACCATCTTTGAAGAAATCAATGTTTCATCTTGCCTGGTCACCGGATAGTTTACCAACATCAGAAGCAATCAATCCTTTATTGGAATATTTGGATATGCATTTGGTTGCACTTAATTCAGCTCTTTTAGCAGTCAATTTTACGCGTGTCTTACAGGACGTTTGGGAGGTTGTTCTCAGTGAATTGAGCAATCAAATGGATGGAAATGCAGGAGTACGTTGTATAAATAATGATTTTAAAAGTTATTGCAATTAATAATGATAATATTAAAATATTGATTCTATTTTAGGACAAGCCATCTGTATTTTACGAAAGATTGCACGAAGCACTTTTACTATTGACCAAATTTTTTCATGCTGATGAAAAGGGTCTATCTTTAGGGATACTTCATAGTCGTAACTATTTAAATGTGGAGGAACGATTAAAGTATCATACAATGGATACGAATTATCTTATCAATCGTTACTATTATCAACGACTTCAGGTAACGATAACTTAAAAAATAAAAGAAAATAATTGTTTCACAAATTTTTCCAAATATTTCAAATTCGTTTTATTGAATATTTTCTAGGACCAATTGAATACCGTGACATCCGAGTATGGTGTTTTGACAGTAAGAGCATATTTGAATCACGATTCGCTTTGTGTAGAAGTGATCAATGCTAGAGACGTAATACCGTTAGATCCAAATGGTTTTAGCGATCCATTTGTAATTATTGAATTATTACCACGAAAAGTATTTGAACATTGTGCTGAACAACAAACTAACGTTAAGAAAAGAACTTTGAATCCGATGTTCGACGAATGCTTCGAATTGTGAGTTTATCAATTTTCTCATCAATTTCTTATTTTCTTTTTAATGAATTTGATTTTGTTGAATGATATAATGATTGAATTATTTGTTTAAAATATAAAGTTCGGTAAGCGTGGAACAATGTCAAAGTCCTGACGCTATAGTATTATTTACTGTAATGGATCACGATGTACTCACAGCTAACGATTTTGCTGGTGAAGCATTTTTGGGATTAAGCACGATACCAGGTGTAGCTGACACTAATACCAGTATAGATAATTTTCATGGCCTCAAACATACTGAGTTACCATTAATGCACCAAAAAAATCGAAGTAAGTATACTTTTACAACTAGAATAAATTTCAACAAAAATTCAACTTCAAATGATTTTCAAATCATTTATTAATACGTTGGCTGCCGCGCGAATTTTACGTGACTTGCCCAAGGTGCCAACATGAATTTTTCATTATGCGTTACCGGTCACCGATGGCCCCCACGGCGCTGTAGCCAAGTCGAGTGCCGGTCATCGGTAACCCCCACGGCAGCCAACGTGTTAATGAAAAAATTATTAATACATTATTAATTTGTAGTAACATTTACTCTGATTATAAATTATATCAATTTTTATTTTCGATTTCTATTTCAGACCATCCAATTCTTCAAATTTTGGAAACAAGAACAGGTGATAAACTAGCCCTCGATTTCGTAAAGAAACAAAAACAACGATTCGCCACATCATAAAAATGTTGGCATCACACTAATGAATAAAAATCTATCAAATACACAGGTGAAGAAGAGATGATAGAAGATAATATATCAACATGGAGATTATGAATGAACTAACGAAAAAGAACTTAACTCGTTTATGATATCCTTCTCTCTGGATATTTAACGTAAATTTATCCCAATGTCCTGTGTAAAATCACGTGTTTGAATTTATAAATCAATGTTTGATAAGAAAGCGAAGCAAAAAAAAAAGAATGAAAATAGCATCGAGAAAAATTTATTTTTCTGTTTTGGAAGAAGAAGAAGAAGAAGAAGAAGACGAACAAAACAAATTTATTCGAAAAAAAAGAAAAAAAATTGAAGAATGGATTGAAACGAGGAAATAATAGAAAACAATGAAAAAAAAAACCAAAAACAAAAATATGTCTGTGTGATGTAGTTAACGGTAAATGTTTATAAAAAAAAAAAAATTATCGTCCAAGTCGGAACGTACGATTTGCTGAATTTAGAAGGATATTAACTAAAAAATAGAAAAAAAGGCGTAAAAGGAATGAGAATAAAAAAATGAAAAGTATCGTCTCGTCTCGTCTGATTTTGTCGTAATGTAATATGTACAATGTATATATGTACCTATGTTCTTTCGGATCGCCGCTAAATGATCGATCTTACTTATTATTCTTGAAACGTTACTTAATATGTGTATACGACCTATTTTGCAATGCGTTTCGAGAATATATAATATTTAAAGAAGTTAATAATGAAGTAAAAACAAAGAGAATGGTCGATATACAAGAATATTTTTCTTACACTCGTCGTCGATTAAATATATCTAACTTATTCTATCTTTCTCTAATGCCACTCAAATTCAGGACAATGATGATCCGATTATGAAATAAATTATGGTGGCATGTTCATTAAAATAATGTCGAAAGATATTTTATTTTAAACGTAACAAATAATAAGAAAAATAATGTGTGTGATGAAATCGAAGACACATATATTCAAAGAACACGACGACACGTCTTATTAGCACACGGCTCTTTCTAAAAAAAAAAAGAAAAAAGAACAAAAAAAGAAATCCTATCGAAAAATCATGCGATCCAAAAATGGTAAATGTGAAAAAGAAAAAAAAAACTTTGGAATCGCACCTTTTAATACAAAAGGTGTTTTACGCCTAATTTTATTTGCTCGAACAATCTCTATTTTTCCTACTATTTCTAGATTTGTTCTCTCTCTTTCTAATCTTTCTTATGCGATTTTATGAAGAAAAAAAAAAAGAAACAAAAAAAAAACAAAAACGTTTAATGTTGAGAAGTAGGTATTTTGTGTGATGATTGGGACAAACAAATTTAGAAAAATACATTTTTGATGTATGGTTTTATGGAAATCAGAAAAATCAAATAAGAAATATGAAAAAAGGGAGAAAGAAGAAGAAGAAGAAAAAGAAGATTATGATGAGAATAAAAAAATTGAAAGAGAAACTAATCTCAAGCGCATACACGTCAATTTTTTCTAATGCACGTATATATAATTATATATATAACTTTGCGCCTTCCCGTGTATCTTATATACATAAAAATGATCAGGATGTTATGTAAAATAACACTTAACAGCTCTGACGCGCCTTATATAAAAAAAAAAAGCAAAGTTTAAGTAAATAATAGGTATACCTATACACCGTATGTTTTAACCTTGATATAAACTTCGTGCATCGAATCAAATCGAACTTCTTAGTATATTTTGCTTTTTTCAGACCACCAAAAACGTATGTACAATCTATCTTGTATCGTGAGAACAAATAAATGATATATATGTATAAAAATTATTGCTTATTGATGAAAAAAAAGAAAGAAAAGATAAAGAGTAATATAAATAACCTATTAATAACAAATTATGACGTATTATCTTCTGAAATTTTAGAATTTTGTGGAGAACCCTCGTTTTTCATTAACATCGATTGATTGGCAAACGTATTGTCCTCGGTTCTAATAATAGGCTCGCCATCTAATTTTTCTAAATATGGCAAACGTCGTGCAACTTCTAGTCTCCATTGATCCACCTACAATAAATTGTTATAAAATCATTGATAATTTTTTTTTTTTTTATACGCAAATGACAATGTTCTTGCACGTAGAATTTTGTTCTACCTCTAAACTATCGTACAGTGGATTTCCGACAAAAGATAAATCTCGAATATTTGTAATTTCTTGAAGTTTGCCAAATTCGGTCCAATCTCTTACCAAATTGTTAGACATATACAACGTACGAAGATTCTTCATTGCACCGATTCCTTTCATTTTTTCGATATAATTATAAGAAATCCATAATTCCTCTAAAGTATCACCAAGCGGTTCGAGACCGGAAAAACTTTTAACAACATTACGGCCCAAAGATAAGATTTTTAAATGTTTTAATGTTCCAATTCCTACGAAATATACATGGTTGCTCATTTTTTTAAACCGATATGATCGAATTAATTTTCCTAATCCTAATCCTATTAATTTAACAACAAATATTTTGTAGTTATTTTCTAGACGTAATTGTCAAGACACGAAGTCATAACAATTTGTTTTAAATAAAAATCCATATTTTAATTCTAACAAAAATTATAGAAAATATTAATACGAATCTAACCATTACTTATGGGATATATTTTAATTAATATTTCATCGAGTTAAAATTGAAATAAATGTATATATACAATTTTCCCTATAAAATTTCTATTTTTATAAATTCTCACCTGTAATCTTTTCAATCATATTCGTAGATAAAGATAATTTTTCACATCCGGTTAAACAAGCTAAAGAATTGTCCATTTTTTCTATAGGAAGCCATTGAAAACTAAGATTAATTTCTTTCGCAGTAGCAGGATCCTGTTTGTTTTCTTCCTCCCAACGTCGTATCGCTTCTTTACAAGTTGTTGCTTTAACAACTGCCATATTTTTTTCTTTCTACTAAAATTTGTAGTTTATAAAATATTATTTATAAATAAAAAAAAAGAACACACACACACACATTACAAGAGAATAAAGAAAAATAGAAAAATATAATAAAGGCTAAAAATTAGATTTGTGTCTACAGACAACAGTGATCTTAGTGATAATAACGGTACCAAGGTAACAATCAATGTGCTAATCTTGTTATGCGCACGCTTCTATCTATTATAATTCGTTCTTAAGAAAAATTATCTACAAAAATATTTACGTAAATTTACGTGCCATTGAAAAGATAATTTGAATAATAAAAAGGACGACGATAGGAAAAGGCTCTTAAATATATATATGACAAAATTTCGTTGAAAATTCTTAAAGAATAACAGACACTTTTTATTGCGTATATATAAAAACAGAAAAGTGTCAGAGATTACTTAAATTTTATCGAGGGTTAATGATAATATTCGTTTGTATTTGTGCGATCGACAAATATATATATATATATATACATATGTATATATATATATATGTTTATCTATTTTTTTTTAATTTTATATCCCTCGTAAACACAAATCTACCGAAAAAACTAATGAATCATAAAAGAGAAAGAAAAAAACAATAAAAAATATTCCTAATTAACATATAATAGATAAGAAGAAAGTGTACTCTTCGTTGTACATCTCGTTTTATATTTATTTAAACGCGTCGCATTATTACGGGACGCTTTCTAAATGTTTTTTATCCAAATGGATAAAAAGGGTTACGATCGGTGCAGATAAGTAAGCGATATTACTTTCGTATGAAAATCAGGTCGATTTTTTTTTTTTTTTTTTTTTGTGTCTTCGATCGATCGTCGAAAGAAATCCAATGTCGCGGTTATAGATCAAACATCTTTGTATGAACGACATGGTGGTGGTGGTGCACTCCATATTCCATTTTCTCGACACGTAGGCTTTCTGACAGGTTCTAAAGGTGTGACGTAACCGGGAGAGCATGTCACCTGTATAATTAAATTTTGCTACATATACCTAAATATTGTATTTTTTTTTCTACCCGATCTTTTTTCAAATTTTCGAGAAAAGATATAAAATGTTAGAGAATAAAATATGTAATTTTCGATATACAAACTTGTATATTATCTCCAGGTGTATACCAAAATTTCAACGGTGAAATTCGACCATGCGGAGGATCACCAGGATATGGACATCTTACTTTACCTAAAATGTTTTAAACTATGGCTTTTCTCTTTCTTATTTGTTGTGTTTTTTTTTTTTTTTTAAATTAATAAACATTCTAGTAATCAAGTTTTCTTTTTTTTTATAAGCAATTTTAATCTCTAAAAAGAGATTATTTTGAGTAATCAAATTTAAATTACCGATACAGACAAATAAAATATTATCACCAAACTTAAGACACAGTAATTCATCGAAAAAATAAACAAAATATTCTAATAAATATATTTTCTCTAAACCAATAAAATTTGAAGAACCCTATACCGTGTACTTATCATTTATTATAAAATCAAGTATAGATAAATAAAATTGAAAGTATCTCTCGAAGATATAACAAAGTAAACAAGGGGTTCGTATCAAATGATAAGATAATGATAAAAATTGAAATGTAAATTTACTAACATGATAGCTAAAAGAAACAAGAAAATATTATTATCAATGAAGCAAAATGAAACGATTCACAACGAAACTTACAAACTGGTGATTGATGCGACCAGGTGCCATTTTCGGTGCAAATTACAGACGCTTCACCTATCAATTGATGACCAGGTAAACAGGCAAATTTAACGAGAGCTCCGACCTTATAGATACGATTACGATGATGTTTTCTACGATTAGATTGTAACATTTGATCGACAATTTGACCACTTCGTGGTAACGATGGCGACGGACACGTGATCTCTGGAAATATAATTAATCAATTAAAATCAATTGTTTTTTTTTTTTTTTAAAGTGAAAATTTGTTTAGAATGGGAGTGATTTTTGAAATGGAATGCAACGAAAAAGCGACAAGTAACAAAAGTCGTGTTTGAATCAGAATCTTGTGCTTATTGTTAGATCCAATTTTATTGGTCAGAATTGAAAAAAGTGAAATCAAAGGTAAAAAATTTACCCAAACAGTTTGGCATGGTACCGTTCCACATGCCATTCCCTTCGCACTTGATGCTCTGAGATCCCATTAATTTATGACCCCACATACAAGCGAATACAGCCCTGCCTCCAAAACTATTGTTGTGCTCTAGTAGTTGTAACCAAGTATCACTGGGAAGATCTATCCGTGGACAGGTTATTGCCTCGCAACGTGGTTTATCTCCTGACCACATTCCTGGAATATATCGCACGACGACGGGAGTCTTCGCTTAACTCTTTCCTACGATCGAATTATTTCGACGCCTTATACAATTCGCATTCGGCCGCTCGACAGGATTATAGTATAGTCCTTTACATTTCAATGTATGAAATAATGGTGTATGACCTATGACTTTAACCTCTTCAAAATTACGTTTTTAACTCGTTCATAACAAGTATATTTTCATTTTTTTCTTTTTTTTTTTAATTTTACTTATGACAAATAAAAAAGATAATAAACCATTATTTAAATTTTATTTTTCTTTTTGTTTTTTTTTTCTGGTTACAAAATTCCATCCAAATTTGATATTAAATTTGAGATTTATCCTTGTAACAGTTTTAAAAGTGGATATAGATTTTCTACAGGATTTAAATGAAATGTCAAAGGTCTTGAAGAGGTTAACGCGAAGTACCGAATATACTCGTATATATAAATATAAAATATCTTTTCTGATAACTTTTTAATTACAGTACTGCAGCCCTGTCGCGTGGTCATTAACACTCCTCGGCCATCTACCATTGTTCGCATCGAAATTTCTCTTGAAAACATTTTTAGAACCAATTGCTCACCGTTATACTGACACGTTATCATCGAAGCACCATCTAATCTATATCCAAGGGGACATTCGAAATTAGCACTATGACCCATTCGTGCACCCTCGATTTTACCGATCAACGGTCCCTCTGTTAAACTTATTACTGGACACTGGACGTCTAACAGACGAAAAGATAGATTTCAAATCGATATTTTAGATTGAAATTAATTCAACGATTCATTTTTGAATTCAAATCTTACCAACGACGTGAACTTTTATAGAATTTGCTAGACCTCGTGGGGTTGAACACGTGTATACTCCAGAATCCTGAACTTTAGCGTAATAAATTGACAATCGATACTTCCAATCTCTCTCTTTAGCAGCGATCGCCCATCCTAATTAATCAATGAATATAATCATAATTTAATATATATTATAATAATAATAATATATATTAATTATTATTACATATTAAATCTACCGGAAAGTACTGTCCGTTTTTAGAATAGAACAAAAGTAATAAATTTTCATATCTCTTTAATTGATTAATATTTATCAATTGTCATTATTTATAACTTCTTACCACGACGTGATGACAATTTGTATATTGCATTTTTTAAAAATGTCTTATGCTTAGAGATGAAAAATTGAACCAGTGTTTGTCGCAACGGACAAAACTTACCGGTAGACCTAATATAATATAATATTTTGATTCTTTTTAGAAAAAAAAAATTATATTTTAAAATTTCTGACCCGTTAAATATTGACGATAAGTCGACGTCCAGGTCCATTCTGGATTACCTAATCGTCTAGCAAAAAGACACTCCAAATGAAGTATGCTTCCAGGAAATACTGCAAGTGTACCAGTGGGTTCGATAGCAGCTGAACCTGCTGGTAATCCGAAAACAATCGTCGGTGGAACGTCTTCTGGATCTCCTCGAATAACAAGAGGAGTGTGAATTAGTCGATGTACAAAATGTTTCGCTTTAATTTAATTTTAATCTAAAGAGATTCGAGTTATCTCACCGGTATAATTGGAAATAGCTGTTGTAGGCACGCAAGACGGTAATTTCCCATTCCACGTTGCATTACGACAATGTAACGATGGATCACCGATTAACTTGTATTTTCCAAGTTCACGACACCTCACCATAACGCGTTCTCTATGAGGTACCGTAATTTTGTCTACCTATGAAAATAATATTCCTTTGATATATTTACGTCTATGATAATTATAAACAACATTACACTCTTACCAATATAGATATTAATATCTAAAATAAACGAAGAGAAAAAAAAAGAACAAAATCTTACCGATATGGTGATATTTTTGTAAGTAACGATGAGAAGTGGATGCAGTCCTTCCAACGTGCATCCTTCTTGTAAAATAAGTTTGTCTGAGAAAACGGTAATATCAAAAATATAGATCGAAAAAAGGTGTCAAAAAATAAGAAAAAAAACATTAGGACGAAACTCGACAAACCTAATTGCTTCGCATCGACAAGCTCGCTGACCGTCATCAAAACGATCAGGAAAATTGCTAAACAAGTTGATATTGCGTTGCGGCATCCCTGTCCGTATTTAAAACACGCACGCGTTCTTTTCGTTGTCAACGTCGTAGCTTCTCTTCTCCTCCTCCTTCTTTCGTCCTCGATCAACATCCTGATCATCCACCACCACCGCACCACCCTCCTTAACGAATGTAACAAATCGAGAGCATTCGCGAATAACCACACGTAACCCTTTTTTTTTAATCGTCTTCGATAACGAAACGTCTTCGTTTTTTTTTTCAACTTTTTTTTTTCTTTTTTTTTACGTTAATGCTACATTTTCTAGAATTTAATTTCGACGAACCCTTCCCCCTTTTTTCTTTACCGCATCCACTCCACTTTCCACCCTTTCTAACTGGTCGAAGTAAGAGAAGAACGATTCATTGAATTCGCTTCTGACTCTCGCAGTCTGTCTGTTCATAAGCAAGAATATCAAATAATGCCAAGCCAGTCTCAGCACGATCAATGAACAAAACTGATTCACTTAAGATTAACATCAATTGGGAAGAGCATTATCACTGACTATCAGACCTGTCAAACGTTTCTCATACTCGTCGTTAACTATCTCTCCTTTTAACGGACGTACGTACATCTATACATAAACGATGTGGTACTCCCTCATGAAATAGAGAATAGGGTGGAAATAGTGGGAGAAGAGAAATGTCGAGAAACGCAAGCGCAAACATACATACATATAAGCCATTCGAGCAAGGTACCTTTCTATCTAGAACTTTTACTCTAATCGTAAATGTATGTACACTCCTGGACAAAAATATATTACAGATATTGAATATTATTTGAAATTTTAATTACTGATCATTAAGAGAAGTATAGTTTTGTTTGTTTTTGTTTACTGTATTAATATTTTTTAGAAAATAATTTATGGGTAAGAAAATATTTTTTTCTTCAAATTTAAACTAGCTGTTACCCCCCTCTTTAGAAGCGTTATCTTCAAACTAATACTTTGTTCGTTACAATTGATTTAAAAATTTACCTGACATGTTCAAAGGTGTAAACACTGTTTTCGACACTTTTATTCACAATTATATGAAAACGAAAAAAGAGGAAAATTCAAAAATCAAAAACAGAAATCTACTAATATCGAAGCTCGGTAAAATAAAAATCTATCGTATAACCGACGTACTTCTAGAAAATGATACATACCGGACCACTATTTACAAATCGAAACTTTAAACATAAGTATATTTCTCTAAAAAATCATTTTTTAAATAACTTTACCTACAATCTCTTGATATACAATTTGCAATGTATAATATAAGTAGTTTAATGTGTGTGTGTGTATGTGTTTAAGTATTCGTAATTAAAAAAAATTAATTTTTGAAGCATAGTTAAATATTAGGGTGGGTCAAAAAAATGACTTATTTTTTTTTTCAAGTGCCACGCAAAAATGGGTTCCTAGACACCTTAAAAGAATTCTCACCCAATATGAGCTCTTAATTTTAATAGAAAGATCCTCCGCATCGCAGTTTTATAATTTTAATAAAATACGATCGCAGTAAAAAAATCTTAAGGACGAAGCAAGAAAAAAGAAATTACTTTAATATTTACCGAAAATTATTTAAACGTCAAAATTTAATAATGCAAAAATTTTCAAATATTTGACTCGAACTAACTAAACACATATGCATCTTTTTGACGATATAGACACGAATTTTGTGTCTCAAGGAGATGGAATGGTCCATCATCTCCAATTACAACTATAAATTAATGACGAGCAAAGAAATAATAGAATAAAATATAAAATATTACTAAAGAACCATTCTCGAAAGGTTCGAACATGATATTGAACCTTTGAAAATAATAATTCAGTAGCCTGTAGTTGCCCTCTTCAGTCACAATTAAGTGGGGGCCTCTTCGGCTTTTAGCCCCTTCTTTCTTCATTCCTTGAAAACTGCATTTGGATATTTTCTACGTGTAAGCAAGATAAGATCTTTTATACTACTTTTGCAAATTAGCTCGTATTTTATTACGATTCTAATTCTCAATTATTAAAAAATTAATTTACTATTTTCGTTCATTTTTCTAACTCGTAGACCATCAATGAACTTAGAATTCACTGATCATAAACGAGCACATTTAATTGAATGTCCGAGCAGATAATAATTTCCCTCGATGACCTAATAACACTTCGCACYTTTAACGTCGAGTAATAAAATCGAATTGAAATAAATAGTGCAATAAATGTAATGCATTTTCTTGCAATACCTTCATTTCAGTAATTCATTATATTTAATCATATCAAATATTTCTAGCTATAAGAGGAAGTCGCGATAGTGTGTAGTGCTAATCCTGAAATACTTAAAACTAAGTATCAAATGCATCAAAGAATTTGCGAATTTGATTCGACTCTATCTCGTTCGAGATAAAATCGAAGTAGAAATGAATCTTTCAAATAGTTACAAATACCTTTGAATCATGATACATAATAAAGATCACAGAATAGTCACAAAATAAATTAACAAATCAAGCATAATAGAATGAGGTGATAAAATTTTGTAACAATTCTGTATAAACCAGGAGGCGGAATTTCCACTCCGGAGTGGAAG